>PKSG01000139.1:15064-35270 GCA_002916505.1 Tolypocladium paradoxum
AAATCACATGGCATTGACACTCCCCTCGTTGTCCCGACGCTGCCCCAATGCCGTCTCGCCTTCACGCCACGTTTCCAAAATACAATCAAGAACAACTATGAACATGATGAACGTTGTATTAGCCAGCTTGAGTAGGGTGCCTGATGGCCCCAAGTGCCGAGGAGTCGTGCAAGCCGCACGCATCAAGCCTTCTTGACTCGAACCCTCACACCGCCTCGCAGCCACGGCGTCCCAACCTTGTCAAAGTTGAGGTTCCCAAAATCAGTCTTCTCCTGCACGTCAGGACTCGCCCACTCAAAGTCGTACTCTCTCAGAAGCGTAGCGACCGCCCCCGTCACCATGATCATGGCCATCTTCTCCCCGACGTACCGGTGGCTCCCGCCGCCAAATGGCAGGAACTTGACCCCCCTGGTCCTGTTGTCTACTTGCACTATCTCGCCCTCATCGCTGATCCATCTCTCGGGGTCCCAGACTTGGGGGTTTGGGTAGTTTTCGGGATCTAGATGGGTCAGGTATGAGCTGATGGAGACTACTGCTCCCTTGGGCACTTTGACGTGTGCCTTTGGGATGCTGATGTCTTCGCGGGCCAGCCTGAATAGCTTCATCCCGCAGTAGTAGCGGGTAGTCTCCTTGATGCTGGCCCGGAAGAGTAGAGAGTCTTGGCATTCGGGGTTCGTTCGCAGCTCCTGGTTCACCTGCTACATGGTCTCGGGATTCCGAAGCAGCTTCGACAGGGATCAACTCCATCCAGCATTCCAATTCATGACGTACTCACAGATATAATGTTCCATGCGATGCTGGCTGCCGTGCTCATGTGCGCCGCAAACATGAGAATGGCGTGGTGGCTGGGCATCAGGTCCTTCAGGCGAGCCGTGGCTTTGTCCTCCATGGTAAAGGAAACGTAGTCCCGCAACGGGCGGGCATCTTGTCTGTCAACCAAAGCACGCTCATTCAAGCGCTCAAAGAAAATCTCCTTGAAGCGTTCGCGTGCCTTTCGCAGTCGCCTGGCTGGCGGGTGCGGTATCCAGTCCAGAAGGATAAAGGTCAGCAGGCTCCCAATGTCCGCCTCCATGGCATGCAAGAGGTCGAAGAGCTCCAAGGCATTGTGCGCGTAAAAGTCCTCATCCATGAGCGACCGAATTATGATATTGCGAACGAGAAGCGAGACCGTATCGAACAGCTCAAAGTCTTGTCAAGTCTCCCACTCGGCGGCAGCCTTGCGAGCCTCCTCAACGGAGACTGTAGTGGCATACTCCTGAGCTGGACCGCAACTGACATACCTACTGAGAGAAGACGAAAACGTCTTGTAGTGGTCCCAGTAGCCCATGTCGATGATCTTGTTCAAGAGCAAGCCCTAGAAGACATGAGACCGCAGCCAACCCGAGCATGCGGACTATTTAGTCTCACCATCCCGCCCACAAAGGATCATATATCCTCACGCGTGTCGAGGTAGACCTTGTTAAGTTCGTTTCCTCGGAGCCAGACATTGTACACGGACAGAACCTGGACGCTGAAGACGTCGCCACCCTGCTTCGTCGCCTTCTAGATCAAGCCAATGAGCTTGGTAGCAAAGTCATGGGCGTCGCTAAGAAATGCGAGGGATCCTTCGCCTTTATACCCGGGGATGGAAATCTGGGGGCGGTCTCGGAGAATAATATGCAGAAAGGCCAAGGCGGCAAACTAGACAACGGCCATTGCAGCAGCGCCATCATCACCCTCGTCTGGCTGTTAGTTGTGGTTGTACAGGTTAGCTCTCGTCCAACTGCTGAATGAGGAAATCTCCCTTCAGATGGACATGCCCATATCACAGAAAAGAGCGACGAGCGGCCTTGATATGAGATGAGCGGACCTCCGCCTGCTGGAGGCGCGATTCGGTGATGCAGCGAATCGGAGCAACTCGCCAGCAGAATCACCTCAGAGATCGCAATCGACTCGGGGCATTCAGAATCCAATCGCCGTATTTCTCCCCCGTATTACTACAGCGCTCAGAGCGGCCCCCCGGCGTTCCGTGGCTGTTCGGATGAAGCGAGCCGCACTCGGTGTGCAATGGTGTCATCTGTCTCTCGGCGGCCGTTGCCATCGGATCGGACTTGACGCACTCGAGAAATTTAGTTGAATGACATGCGGACAGAGGATTCTTGGCCGCATCTTGGTGCGCGTCGGACGCGCTGAGAACGAATCCCATGATCCATGTGATCTCACCTCGGTCAATAACAGTGCCAAGGCAGACCTCTTCGCAGGTACTTGACCTGAACAGAGACGGAACATTCATTCTACCTTGTTCTCCAAGTCTTACCACTGCTTCTGCCGTCGGGACCTGCACCCGATCATGTGAGCTCCCGACCACAAACCAGCGCAAACGCGACACCCGGGAAAGCAAACATCGGCCGCATCGATGCCAACGATCTCCATCAAACCTCGGTAAACCCCCGTTGCAGACATTATGTTTATGCGATGGACACGCTGCGTCCCGTATGCTCATGTTTACTACCTAGGATCTGCCGTTCAATGTACTCGCCAAATCTTGGTATCCAGAGATTCCAGTCGCTGCCATACCAGGGACACCATCCATGCTGCCCATGCAACGGAACGCTTCGCGCAACTCGGACAAAAGTTGAGTCCTCTTCTCCAGAATTTGAGATGAAACATGTCAAGTACAGGAACAAGAAACCGGCTCCAAAGGCCACCGGCACCTGGCTCTCCTCTCCCTCTGACCCGTGATAGACAAGACTCTCCCCGCCTCTCCTTCCTGTTCACGCCCTGTTCATCCCGGATCGTCCTGCTGAACCCACACAGGTACAAAGTACTCGTCCCAGTGAACACAAAATCCTGGCCGTGACAGTGACTGTCGCCTTGATGCTGGGGGTCAGAGGGGGCCAGCGGTTGGTTGTTCTGCTTTGGGGGTGTTGTTGGACATGCACGCCTCCGTCAATTTCACCTCTGGGAGCGGACGACAACCACCACTTCCGCCTCTCTTTACTTCGATCTCTCTTACTTCGTCTCTCCTTTCTTGGCCTCTCATTATTTACTTTCGTCACTCTTTGCTCTCGTCTTCCTTGCTCGGGGACATCGCCATACCCCGTACAAGCATGCCGTTCTTCTCCAAGGCCGCCGAGCTGGCTCGCAACGTCCTTGGCCGCCGGAGGGCGAGACGTAACAGTGGAAGCCACAGCCAAACGCCCGTGGTGCTCGTCCCTGCTGCAGACGGCCCTTCCGATGCCGGGCCAGCATCTCTCACGTCGTCCAACTCTAGCACGGTCGGTGCAGCGGGCAGGCCCGCATCCTCAAAGGGCAGCAGTGAGCAAAAGGAGAGCAGCGACGTCGATCGCATCGGCGTTCCTAATGGTGGCCTCCGCGCTTGGCTCGTTGTCGTTGGCGGGTTTCTGAACTTTATGAATGCTTTCGGTGGGATCTTGATGCCCTGCTCCGTAAACTTCACTGGCTGACCGGGCATCCTAGGTTTGTTAAACTCCTTCGGCACGTTCCAAGCCCGGTACGAAGGCAAATGGGCAGACAAGGGCACGTCGGCTATTACCTGGATCGGCAGTGTCCAGGCAAGCTATCCCCGGAAGCCCGAGGCGAAAGGAACTGCGACAACACCAACTAACCATTTCTGGCGCAGTTGTTCATCCTCTTCCTGGGCGGTCTGTTCGTCGGCCCGGCCTTTGACAGGTTCGGGTCGCGGAAACTGATGCTCACTGGAACCGCGTTTTGTCTGGCATCTTTCCTAGGAACTAGTTGGTCCACCGAGTTCTGGCATTTTCTGATATCGCAGGGGTTTCTCTTCGGCATCGGTAATGCCTTGCTGTAAGCGCACCCCTTTCCACTGACAGAGGACATGTTCACTGACTGACGTCTGCAGGTTCTATCCCACTACTGGAGCCATTTCCGAATGGTTCAACCAGAAGCGCGGCCTTGCTCTTGGGATTGCCGTGTCCGGCTCGTCCATCGGTGGCATCTTCTGGCCCATCCTCATCAACAATCTATTCGACCTCGTGTCGGAGGAGGAAGTTCACCGGATCATTGCAATCATCGCAACCCCACTGCTGACTCTCTCCTGCTTCCTCGTTAGGGAGCGGAAAAGTGTTGCTAGTCACGACTCCTGTGGCAATTCAGCCAAGCGTTCCCAGAAGAGCGTCTCAAAGGCGATATTCGAGCCGCGCTTTCTCGCGTTGAGCGGGTCCCTGATGATTCTCTACTGCGGCCTGCTTATTCCCTTCTACTACATCCCCCTCTATGCAATCGACCACGGTGTCGATGACGCAATGGCAAACAACCTCCTGGCAATGGCCTACTCGGGATCCTTCTTAAGCAGAATCGGGGCTGGCTGGCTTGCAGATCGCCTCGGCAGGTGAGCCACGCCTCCCGAACCAACACTTGAGAGGCCTCGACTGACTCGTCTCTACTAGATTCAACATCCTGGTTCTCATGGGAGCGCTTATGGGCGTCATTACCTGCTGCTGGATCTGGATGACATCCCTGGGCGCCATGATGGCCTTTGCAGCCATCTTCGGAGTCTTCTCTGGCGGCCTGGTGCCGCTCGGCTCAGCTTGCGTCGCGCAGACGACGCCCGACATGGGACACATCGGCCTCCGCATCGGCACCATGATGGCAATCTGCTCCATCGGCGCCCTCGCCGGAGGGCCAATCAGTGGCGCAATCAAGGAAGGGCATAGCAACTGGGTGGGAGTTCACTTGTTTGCCGCTTGCGTCTCTATGCTCGGTGCGCTGCTGCTTTTCGGCGTCCGGTGCTGGTACCAGCCTCGATGGCTCGCAAAGTTCTGAGTACGCACGGCTGCTGAGCTGTAGGATTCATCAACAGAAGTGGCAGAGTCGATTTGTTGGTTGTGCTTCGATGTCTCCATGTGTTGGTCGTCGACGGTGGTCATTGCAGGAGACTCTTCATTTGCGTTTGCTGCGCCGGCGTGTCTGCACGCCCTGCGTACGGCGTGTAGTATTAGACAGCAGCACTCAAAAAACATTTATATTGACGAAAGCTTCGGCCCGTGAAATTCTACACCCTATAGAGCTGTCTGTCACACGGCTGGGCCAAGCTGAGGCGTTGCAACCCTCCCCGACAGCTCTCTTCAAAATAGTCTCCGACGATCACCGACATTCCACCCAGCAACTCACCGAGGCTGTCGGCAGAGTAAAGTTCTAGCAAGGATATTCACGTGCAATTTTACCAACGTCTCTTGTCATCCTCGTAATTCTCGTACTTCTCGCTTCGTGCGGGCAGATCGTCGTCGTCAGGGCCGCCCTCCGCCAGATATCAAGCCAGACCCGAACATCCGCTCCACCACTGCGCCGACTCAGCCATTGCCACTACCACGACAGCCACGACTCCGTCAGGGCAGCAGACATTCGATACTTACCCTGTTTCTGGCGTGCAAGATCAAATATTTATAGGGCTCGAGGGCAGACATGGTCCTAACAAACGGTTAACTATCACAGTCAAGTGCCTCGTATCATCATGATGCTGTCGCTTACTTGCAGGATATTAACCATAGCCGTCTCGCGACGCAACGTGTGTATTATTTCAATCTTAAGCCCGGATTTCCAGAGAATTCGTGTCAAGTCTGCTGCTATCCAGTTGGTAGAGATACTCGGCTATAGCGTTGTGACTCTCTTCTCTCCTCTCCTCATCAATATCCTCACTCATCAGGTTCAGGAGTATTGTTCTGGCCAAAAAACCTACACCCCTATGCTTAAAGTCTGTTACCCGTTCGAGCCGGGCGTCGACAAGGTGTCTCATCTCGTTCCCGTAGCGTTGGTTCGGCTCCCCTAGAGAGGAGAGAAGAGCATCCCCGTTTTGTCCACGTTCCGTCACGACCCTGATCATTGTGTCTGCGTATATAAGTCCGCCGCCTCCACGTAGCCGCTATTCCGTAACAAGGCCGTGTTTTTGTCCATCTCCCTTTTGAACCCTGAGCCCCCGAAAAGCATCTCTCGCGCCGCAGGTGTCAGATTCAACTCCCCGGGAGGTTGTGTCGTGATGAGCAGCGATAAGACCTCACATACCAGTTCGCTGTTGGCAGCTGCGGCTGAGACGACGTTCTCTGTGATCTTGAGCTCTGATCCACGCTCCTCGAAAAGCATGTCCAAGAGAATGCGTGCGTGATGCCGATTGCTCGCCGCCGCCGCCACTATGCCTTCCGTGACCGCAAAGTTGTCAACGTGTCCCCGCAGCAAAAGACTTAATATGTCGGGCGCATAGGAAGACTCAGACTGACTGAGTGCCCACTGGATCATATCCTCCGTAATGTCAGTTTTCGGCCCCTTTCCTCGAGCAGCGTTTGGAAAATCGTTCCTTTATCCTCGTCTATCGCGTGATGCAACATATCTTGCGTGATCACCAATTCGCTGCCGTGTTCCTTGAGCAGGAATTCAAGCGCGTAGTCCGCGCTGGTGTCGTGAATAATAAAGTCCACCATCCCTTGCGGAGTCGTCAACTCGGATCCGCGTGTCCTGAGGAGCAACGCAAGCATCTCTGATGTATCGAACCCATTGTCAACGACAGCTGTCAGTATGTCTTTCGTAATTTTGAAGTCGTTCCTTCTTTCATGGAGCAGAAGTTCCAAACTTCCCAATGCCTGGCCATGGTTGACTCGTACGGCCGCTTTTACAATCTCTTCAGCGACTCTTACATCACGTGTGCAATTTTGCAGCAGGAGCCCAAGCATTGGGCACGAGTACTTCATGTTCCTGCAAGCTTCGTATAGGACTTGCTGGGTGACGGAACCCGGGCCATTCTTGCCCATCGGCGGACCCGTTGTTGTCTGCACATCTGTCCCATTCTCCATTGCACTCACTCGGTGTCCTGCGTTCAGAAGAAGCCCCATTACTTCGGGGCTCGTATGTCAGGCGACTTCTTGCAATAGCCCGTGGTAGCTGCGTATGGCTGAGTGTTCATAGCACCATTGACGATGCCGTTTGACCAGAGTAAGAACTGGCCGAACTTCTGAACTGTCTCTCTCACGTTGAGAGTGTGATGGTTCAGTGTGAATGCCCACTGTGACTCCTGTCTCTCTTTCAAAAGGTTCTCGATAGCCTTCTGGGCGACGTCCTTATTGCACCATAGCTCCGCATGAGACAAGCTGTCTGGATGCTGCTCGGCCAAGTAGGTTTTGTACGCGTCCATCAGGTCGTGCTCCCGATCATCAGCAAGCTTGAGTGCGCGAGGCCAGATATCTTCAACAAGCTTCTCATTGTTCTTTGACGAGACCAAGTTGTCTTCTGCGGTCCATGAGAGCACGGAAGCCTCTGCATCCGGAGCAACAACATCTTGTGGCAAGGTCACACTCGGAGGTGGGGGTGAGGCTTCTGCCGCTGCGTTCGGACTTTGGGTGACAACATGTGTTGCTGAACCTTGCTCGTTTTGCGACGACGCCCCGGTAGATGCAGTCTCTGAAATCGATGCTTGTTCATGAGAACCTGCCGAGCGGAACCAGCCGGTACACTCCCAGAAGGGGGACGCCCAGACGTCGACGGTCGAGAGACAGTTGCGAACGAGATCTAACAGACAAGGGTATCTCAGAAACAAAACTTTTCGCTCTGCGCATCCATGACGAGAGTAAAGAAGGCCTTGGGCGGGCAGACTTTGAGAAAACTAACCCCGCTCTAGCTGAAAACCGTTCTGGATGAAATCAGGCACCGATGCTGAAAGGATGGTTGCACGACACAATCCCGCAGCCAACCTGCATCCAAGTCCCAGTTCCGCCCCCATCCGACTTCTGATCTCCCCATTCTCCTTTGGACCATCCTGTCTATGACCGCTGGATAGGCGACCAATCGGGGTTGATACGTCGTCATGTCCGTCCGGCCCTCCCACGCTGCACAGATGCCTGGCTCGTCCAACCGGCGCGACCACACCTGCATGGCTCATACCAGGCTGCGTTGGCGTGGAGGGACAGGGTGTACGTGCACCTCAAGTTTATCCTGACGGAGTCTGCCGACGAGGCGAAGCAGAAGAGCTACCGCCGGTGGCCGGATGACCTGGAGCACTGCCTCCGTCCGCTCATTGGGTATGCCCTCATCTTCACATCAGTGCTGTGTACTTCCGCTGACATGCAGGCCTGCCTCGTATGCCGGATACATGGACGCCAGCACCTCCTCTCCCCCGCTCGAGTCGTACTACGGACACAATGTCTAGAAGCTGTCGGCCATTAAGCGCAAGTATGATCGCTTCGACTTTTTCGACAACGCCTTGGGTATCCCGCCCAGCCCATGAAGCCCCCATTGGGGTTGCCGAGTCACGCGATCCGGACGCCGCATGTTGCAGCTCATCCTCACACCTCGCAGTGACCAAAGAGAAATAGACATCCGTTGCACAGTGGTCCAAGGATCGTCATATTTCTACTCTAATCGTATGCCAAATTTGATATGCCAGTTCTCAATGTCTGTACCCAAAAAAAGAAGTAGTGCCCATTGCCAGACGCCAGTCACCGTCGAATTAATCCTCGTGTTTCCAAAGTCATCCAGTTCCGTACCAAGCCAGCCCCCCGTTCAAACGTCAAGTGACAATGCAATCATCTCTTGCGAATCTTCGCCGAGAGCTTCGATTTCCTCTCGCGCTCTTCTCCTGTAGGCACCTCTCCCCAGTCGGCGTCTTCCAGGCACTCCATGACGACAGGGTTGACAAACACGTGCTTCTGGAGGCCGCCCCTGAATATGATCTTCATCAAGTTAACCCTCGAGTAGAGCGACCATGTGTCGATTCTGGCCATGTGATTTCCAAGCCGTAGCTTGCATCGATACCCGTACTCGGCGCTTCCGTCGTCCGTTCGCAGGGATGGAGAAACAACGGTGTATTTCTCCGGAATGTAAAGCGCGGTGGAGTAGAATGGGCCGACCCCCCTCTCAAGCGAGGTGACGACGCTGACGAGACTTTCTCGGAGATCCCTGCGGCGCTTCTTGGACACTGATTTTGCGCTCTGCTTGGCGAGCTGGTTCAGCCGACCAATCAGCCTCTGCGGGTCGTACGGGAGCTGAAAGGGTTCCCCCGTCTCCTCCTCGTGGTTGCGTGACGACTCGTAGATGAGTGCAATGCAATGGCCAGCATGTGACTGGATCTCCGTATCCGAGCTGTCTAGTTGGTCCACGAATGCGTCCATGGCGGCGTCGGCGTAGTCTGAATAATCGGACACGTGGCTGGCCACAAAGGCCCAGCCCTGAAGAGCTGCGCCAACGACGGCGGCGTTGTCGTGCGCCTCGATGCTTTCGCCGTCAGTCTGCACAATCTCGACCAGAAACTCCATGACTTCCAGAGCCGCCTCTTCCAGGCCACCCCCATACAGGGCAGTCATGCACAGGGCGTACATAGCGAATACCTGGCACTCGTCATCGTCCTCGTCGGTTAGGACCTGCTTGAGAAGCTTGTTTCCCGCCTCAAAGACGTCCATGTCTTCCACGGTTCCAATCGTCAAGCAGTAAGCCTGCAAATTAAGCAGGCGCTCCCTGGCCGTCGCGCCACGGTTCGAGCCTTTGAGCAAGACATCCGCGAGGGCGGCAGCGGCGAAATCCAGCCACTGGTGGGTCTCGGGACCGTACCGGGTTCGAATCACCCTCATGTAGCCCTCGAGGTACTGCTCGCGAACGTCGCTGTTGTTGTGCTTCCGGTCTTGCAGACCGTCGATGAGAGCATCGATGTCAAAGGTGCTGCCGGCGTCCTCGGGTGTCGACGCTCCAGATCCCCCCGAGTGGATGCTTGACAGCATGTCGTCGAACGAGAAGTCGCCGTCATCTCCGTCGTCGCTAACATCAGAAGCCGCGCGGCTCTGCGCGGCCGAGTGGGATGGTGAGGTCAATTTGGAGGCCATGGGCGAGGAGCCCTGTGGTGTCATGGTGCCGGATGCGCGACCGGACTTTTGCGCCTTCTTCGACACTGTCTTGCCATTGCCCTTGAGGGCCTTGACTCTGGCGTGGCTCATCTCGGATGGGGGGTGCGAGCGATGCTGTGTGGTGCTGTGTTGCGGTGCAGTTGCGCAACGAGAGTCGAGTCCCGGCCAGGCCGACGCGGTATCGTCGTGCTCCGCGTCCTGATGCTGCGGGTATTGTGGTCGGGTGGGTTTCCGCGAGGCGATACGGTGTCACGATGGTGTCCTCAGTCTGCCACGTCGGAGGTTAATGCTGTGTGCCTTGGTTGCTGTCTCGAGGGAACTATTGTGCTTCACAAACTCCATGGGGACCGGAGACAGAACGGCAGGGCTAGGCAGGCGTGCGCGGTCGCAACTGGATTCTCGCGATAGGATAGTGTCGAGGACGACGAAAAGTGTTGCGAAGGAGTAGAGCAGGGAGAGAAACAAAGAAGGGAGACGGGTTTTTATATCACAACACAATGGAAACGCAAATAAACAAACCTCCTCGTAGGTGGTGGCGTTGATGCGGATAGGCTTCAGCGGGCTGGCATGACAAACCTACTTTGCAGCGAGGCCAGTGGCTGGTTCGCCTGGGCAGCATGGCACCAATGGAGCCGCTGGAGAGGGAAGACAGCGGCAAGCAACAGAGGGCGCGGCCCTATCATCACCACATCGAGTTCTCTTCTCTCCCCGCCATTTCTGCAGCCTGCAGCGGGCTTGGAGGCATTGACACCGCTCTTCCTCGGGTAGTCTCCACCAATGATGGAGCCTGCATGGATCCCTGTCCCGCTCCCCAGCATTCACGTCATAGCGCGATACCTGGGCCACTTAACGCGTGACGCAGGACCAACTGGCGTCACTGTCATGTGCTTCTCCCCGCCTGCCTCGACGCATTTCACGCTCCGCTGTTCACGCCAGAAGATGGCACGGTTAGAACGACATGTTCTGGCGTGAACAGCAGCTGAAAACACAGCAAATGGCAAATCAAACCAAAAAATGCGGCCTGCAGGGTGCATGTCGCAGAAGACGCCATCCCTGACACTGGGAGTGCGCGGAGGGGTGGTGTACGAAACCTACGGAGTGTAGTGTGTCATACCTAGAGGCTGCGAACCGCCATCTGCAAGATAGCGCACTCAGGCCAGCAGTTCCGGTGAGGCACGCACCAAGCAGAGCCACGGCTGCTCGGAGAACCGCCTCTGTCTTAGTTCCGAGTTCGCCTCACTTTCTGTTGAAACCGGGGCGCTTGCTGCCTGGTTGCAGCCCCCAAACATTACTCCGCCGCAGGTAGAGGCACAGTGCCGCACAGTACAGTGCAGTGCATCTTGCTTGAGGTCCAGTGCATCGCATCTTGGATGCTCCGGTCTCCTGCCTTTCGTCCTTTGCTCCGTCGAAAGAAGGAAGCTCTCGCCATCCGCAAGTTGCTTCCAGGACCAGCTGCGCCTCTCTTCTTCTTCTTCATCTGCCGAGTGCTCCTGTTGCATCGCATCCCAACGTTGCACAACCGAGGCCTTCTGCAGTGCTCTGGCGCAACGTGCGAAACAGTGCGACCCACAGGAGCTCCGATAGTTAAGCCCTGTCAGCTGGCTTATCTGGCTGCCGCCCGCCTGATACGTACCAAGTACCTCCAGGCTCTACGGCAGTGTGTGCATTCACGTCGACCCTACCCCACCAACCCTCGGGCATCTAGACTTAGAGTTCTCAACTCCCACGCTCCCCGAGGCACCTTCCCCTCCCATATCATCACTTCGCGCCTGCAACACCTCATCTTGTCTGCCACTTCGACCCGTTCTCGTGGCCACAGTCGTCTTCATTTTCCCCAGAAAGCCTCCAACGATCTCGCTAGACTGGTCTCGCCCATCAGGCATCGCGACCGTCGTGGCGACCAGGCGCCTGTGCCACCCGTGCAGCCCACCCTCGTTTCTCGCGTCGTGATACAACCCCTCACGCCCGACACTGTTGCCTTGGGATTTCATCCCGGACACCGCGCGCTCTCGTCCAAGCTTCGCGCCTCTTGGGCTAGCTGTCAACATGTCGACAGTGCGATACACCGACGAAGGTGAGCTTCTCTCTGTCAATACCCTGTGCCTTTGCCACAGGCCTGGTAATGTACTGACCATGCCGCTACAGTGCAGGTCGTTCTGGACTCGCTTGGCCCGCCTTCCGGCCCAGGCCTGAAAGAACGCCGCCTACTTCTGTCGAAAGATCATTTTTGCGTTCCCATCGGACGCACCAGCAAGAGGATTCAGGACATGGCGCCAGCTCGCGAGAATGCCTGGATCGATTCTGCCGTCATGTCTCGCGAGCACGCTGAGCTGTACTTTGAGAGCGAACAGAAGGTAATTCATATGCCGCAAATCTTTCGTCTTCCGTATCTGTGTAGAGCTAACTTCGTCCAACAGAAAGTCTTCATCAAGGACAAAGGATCTCTCCACGGGACTTTCCACAACGGTGTCCGCCTTGCCCAGGATAAGGCGCAGCTGCTCACGCAGGGGGACATATTAAAGTTTGGCGTCGCCGTCGAGAGGAACGCACAAGACTTTCCGCCATGTATCATGAAAGTCACCCTAAACTACGGAACTGAGACGTAAGACTGTCTTCCCCGATCCACTCCTGTTGACCTACTAACACTTGTTAGACGGCCTGAAGCCAACCCGTTGGTCTTCAGGGTTCCTGACGACAGTGACATGGAGGATGATGCCAGCGACGAAGACATGAGTATCCAAAACAGCACTCGAGTCCTGCGGGAGAACGGCATCCGCCCAGCTCAGCCTGCTGAAACTTCCAAGGTCGTTGCTATTGACCTGACGTCCGACGAGGAAAATGAGGCTGAGAGCAATATGTCGCCGATGACTCCGGCGGGTCGACCCTCATTCGGTCGAACCTTGTCCACGGAGGGCCGTGCCAAAGTGGACGAAGCCGTGGATGATTGGGAGGACTATGACAGCTCTGCACAGTCTCCTGTGCCTTTCCCCTTGCCATCGCTGCCTCTCGAGTCGAGTGTGACGGGCTTGGCTGATCCCTCCGACATCGAGCAGATTTCCGCCTTTAACGGTGATATGGACTTTGAATCAGACGACGATTTTGGATTCGATCAAGGTAAGAATGCTCGCTGCTGGTCATGGCGTCTTTTGTGCTCACACTGGCGTACAGACGCTCCTAGCCCAGCAGGCAGCTTGCCTAGCCCTGCCTGCGATTGCGATGATGCGGCGCCCGAACGAACCGTGTCGCTACCTTCAATTGAATTAGAGTCGCCTACAACCGAGGCGAAACAGTCTGCAGTAGTGTTCTGTGACTCCACTAATACGCTGAAGCCTATCGTGGATGGAGAACAGCCTTCAGCCCCAAGCCGGCCCGACAGGCTTCCATCCATCGACTCGAGCCGTGGCATTCAGTCTGGGCGCGTCCAGCTGCCACCAATTGATACCATGGGAGCGGCTGCCTCTATTGCCCCGCAGCAATCTAGCCAGCAGTCATTGGCGGAGATGTTGGGCGCGAAGACGGGCAAATTTGAGTTTTTCTCTGCTCGTGCCTTCAACAAACTTCGAGCTGGCAATGCCCTCCGAGAGCCAGCTACGCAACCAAAGCCAGCAGTCAGAAGGCAGTCTTCACACTTTCTGGATCCCATCCGCGACGACGCCCGCATGGACGACCCGAATAATGACTGCGATGGCCGGCATCAAGGTCGTCGGGAACACGGTTCATCTGTGTTTACACTCAACGAGTCCCCTGTTTACCCTGCGGATGCACCTACAAGCGCTTTATTGGCTTCTGGTGCCAAATTCCTGAACTCGCCCCTTCAAGAGCCCGACAAGGAGCATCTAGTGCTTACACCGCCTCAACTCGATGAGACCTCTGCATATCAGTTTGAACTGAGTAAGCAAGCTGCGGAGGTCGATGCTGCTGCTTCTAAGCGGACTCACGTGGCGATAAACGATTTGGTCGACGTTTACCCCGTCGGTCAGGCGCCCGAGGACGGGCAGCCCTCCAACAAGCGAAAGGCGGCGGACATCTCGAACCTAACCGCCGAGGAAGAATGCGCGCCTGCCGAAGCGGCTGACGGACCAGCTTCCAAGATGCCAGACTCGGTCCTTGCTCGCCCAGAAGCTACTGCTGTGGCACCGGCCGTTGATGAATCCGAGGCCAACCGCCCAACGAAACGCATTCGCAGAGTTGCAGAGGTATTCGGGTATGTGGCACTAGGAGGCGTGGCGGTCATGTCGGCCCTGATCGCATCCGCGCCAACTCTGTAATTCGTTCTGGGCGACTTTGTTCCGGTTATTCGATCCAGGCATGTTGACTGCCCCGGACGACGAAGAATCAATCGTCTTGTTGTGTCTATACAGGAGCCCCATCGGTTTGGTTTGGTATTGGTCAAGGCTATGGCGTTAGGGATTTCGGATACTAGGGGCAACGACGAGTCTGGACTGGACCCGTGAGGTGGTCACGTTGCTTTGCTTCTAGGCTGGATAGCCCAAGAATCAAGGTCATTCTCTTATTCGATCGCCAATTCAGAGCGCCAGCTCGGGACAGAGGTCGTCAACGTCGATTCCGTTGTTGCCTTTGGTTTGGAACCATCTGTGTTTGAGTCTAGGCTCTCAATGGCCTATTAGTTCAGTTTTAATAAATGATCTCTGTCTACCTTCTGGGACGTACAGCAGGTGTGAAGCATTAGCCAAGGGTACCTAAGCTAAGGTACTTGGGAATACCTAGCTGACTTGCCGAGGTAGCTGGCTTGCTAAGTAAACTGACGGTAGCAAGTCATTCCATCGACTTTGATGCCATTGCGTCCTTCGGTACCACGACCCGCTTGACAGGTCGCCCCCTTATCCCCGTGTGCTTCTCGTACGCATAGGCCAACCCAATCAGGTCCGCCTCTGACCAAGGACGGCCCAGGAAACTCGGTCCGAATGGAACTCAGGGGCCAGTATCAAGGTCGTCTCGCACCTGTACCGGCGCCGTGGCGGGATAGAGTCCCATCGGCACAGTCACGATCGGGGCGCCCACGATGGCGGCCCATATCGGTGCCAGCGACGTGGGCAGCGCGACGGCCGTGGGGGTGTCCCGCTCCAGCGCGACGAGGAGACCCTGCGTGCCGCCGCGCTCGAGGAGGTGCCGGTACACGGGTTCGAAGCGCGGGTCGGTGTTGTCCCAGCCTTGGTCGCCGAGGGCCTGGTCCGGTCCCAGGGCGCGGTGTTGCGCTCTGGGAAGACTTTTTCTGGATGGGCCTGCGTGAGGCGTCGTAGGTCGTTCAGGGTGTGGATGCTGTGCGGGTTGTGGACGAGTTTGGATAGGTACGCGGCGAGGTTGGCGGTGAAGTCTGCCCCGAAGACTTGCATCTCGGCGGTGCGGAGGGCGTCTTTGTCGGCGGCGACGGTGCGCTCGATGAGTTCTGCGCCGCGGTCTCTCGTTGAAGGCATCGATTTCGACGTCCAAGTCTCCGCCCGCGGCTTGGTCAATGACGTTAAAAGGGACCCCGATTCACGCTCCGTGAAGAGCGTCTGGATCACACGCTGCGACGTAGCCCGGTATACACGGTATCGTCGCGGTATACTTATCATTCGGGTCCTTTCCCTGACGGATGGGGAATTACAGCGGCGAACTTACCCTCTAACGTTACCATTGGCTCTCTCGTCATCGAGACGAGCCGCGATGTCAAGGGCGTCGGGGTTAGTTTCCGTGACAGCGTGGACGGTGTCGTTGACCTCGCCAATCCGGGCCCAGTAGGCCTACCCAGAGTAAGCCTCAAAGAGCAGACAGACGCGACACATCTCTTGATTGAGGGAGCAAGGACCGTTGTTAGATCCACATTGGTGAAGTGGCCGCTCTGTAGGCCATCCTCAAGGTCCCGGTGCGTCACGTCGATGAGACTTGGAAACGGAACGATTTGAGCCATCGTGACCAGTGACTTGTCGAGTGCAGTGTAAACGCAGGATGACATTGACTAGTCAAGGAGAAAGCCGAGTTTTGAGGACCGCTGGTCATGGTGCTGCATATCACGACTTTCACGGCTCTGGGGTGCCTACATGGGCTCACTTGGCTCGGCAATCGCAATCGGCATTCCTATCCCGAAGGGAACGAAGCATCTCCGTCGCGGAACTCATGCAAGCAGACGGGTATTCATTCCAGCCAACACGTAGGCTAGAGTAAAGATGGACAATGGATTACTTTCCATCGAGCAAGAGAACCCAAGCCAAGGCCAGTTCAGAAGCTTAGGGACATCGTTACGAGTAGGTACCTTAGTACCAGCATGCCAGGGTTAAGAAGGCAGCTAGAGATTGACCCTGGCTGCTGCCATTACGAATCCGAGTTGATGCCCCTTTCTTCCGCTCCCCAATCGAGCGGTCGCCTTGCCGATTCGGAAATGACAGCGGGCTGGTTGGAACCGTGGGCGGCCCCACTGCCGCGCTGGATCTCGCAGTTCCACGCACGAGCCTTGCTGCAGAGCACGGCCGGGCGTTCGGGTCGCCGGCCTGATCTCGGCCGAGGATGAACAATGACTGAGGCCTGAGCGTGCGTCTGATGCAGGTGATTTTATACAAGTGATAGTTCATGGCTGCTGGGCTTGGTCGATGCACCCAATCGGTGGGCGCGGGTGGCAGGCGCGACTTGGGGCGAATGACACGAGCCCTGCAAGTACTGCGTACGGCAACGGCTCTCCCGTCGTGGCTTCCACAAGTGATTGCGCTAACAATTACCAGTTGCTGCCTATTGCGTGAGGTGTCTCTGGTCCAAAGTTTCCTCTTGATTGCTTTTTCCGCCATCCAATCTCGCCGTTGAATTGACAGCGGCGCCGGTAGCGAAGCCGATCCGCATGCCCGCCACAAACATGGCGGCGAGCCTGGCCGCTGCGATTGGCTGGCGGACGCCGCTTCGGATCCTGCAGGTCCCGTCGCCGAGGCCCAGAAGGGCAAAGCTGGCGTTGTCGAGTGTTAGCTGAGCGACGCCTGTGAGCCTTGGCACAACTCCCATCCTCGATTCCTCGTCCGGTCATACTTCGTACCTATCCATTCTCGCGGGCCGCAGCCCGGCAGCCGCGCCGCCACGAACGCCCTGCTGGGCCAGCCAGGCCTCGCCCGCTCCCACTGGTACATACCAAACGCCCCGACTCGTCTCGGCATCGCCCTCGCCTGTCCGCGACTCCTGGGCTTCCCCCACTCGCCACGGTCCACGACAAGCATGTACAAGTACGTACAGTACTTCGTACCTACCTTACGCATGGAGATGGAGAAGAAGGCGCATGAGCCCTGACCCACGAGCGTGGCGCACACACAATGCCACTCATGTCGAATCCCAAGGCGCTCCTCGACCAGCTTGTCGTCATGCTGCCGTTGCTGCTGCCAGATGGCCCCGACATCCATGAATGCCTGCCACTCATTGTCCTATGCCCCTCGTCTTCCCCGTCTAGTGCCGTCGAACCTGCAGGATGGTGAGACCTTCCCACGCTCCATTCTGCCGCCATGGCTTTTGCCTAGGGAAGTGGAGCAGAGGAGAGTTGGGATACGGGAATGAATAAGGCTGACCCAAGGCTCCGGTTGGACAATGGAGTCGCTAGACAACAGCTGGGAGTGGGTTTCGGTCCAGCTTTGAGCTTGCAACGACATGCTGCCCGGCGGTGGCATCTCCGTCCGGCTCCTTCGGCAACGCTTGGCCTCTCGTTGGTGCTCACCTTGGCCTTGTGCTAGCTGATGGTCCAGCCTGGCCCGGCCTGCCTGCCCTCTCAGAGCTGCGAATTGTTCGATGCGCCACGAGGATCTCGAGACCACCGTGCTGCCAATGTAGCTGCCCTATGCACCTGGCAGCTAGACACGCGGACAAGCCCCGAGCCATTGGATGTGGTTCAACGCCCGTTCCGCTGGATCACTCGTCCCAAGAGACAGTCACTCCCGATCAATGATGTACAGACGGCTGGCTGTGGGACTGCCACTGCGACTGGGTTGGCCTGGTCACAAGCAAGTCATGAGCTGTGCGGCCCGTCCATCGGATTGGCAAGGCCGCGCGCCATGAGCTCTCCTCCTCCTTGTAAATTAATCTGCGCCATCGGTTTTTTTCCCTCTCCTCCCAGTTGTAAACGATGTTTGCTTTTCGTCGGGAAGAAAGGGCGGCCGCTCGCGAATCCCCCCTTGAACCCGACAAACGTATATTACAGCGCGCCGGCATCTCTTTGTTTTCGTGGACGGTTTCGATGCATCCCAAGTCGGCCTTCGACATCTCCACTACCAGCTCCTCCTCATGTCCACCTCGACATTCTCAGCCGTCGGCTCCTACTCTGATGCTTCTTCCTTTGGCATCATGGACGGATGTAGGTTTGCTTTCTTTCTTTCTTTGCAAGGGCGCACTCACCATACCAGTTTGGCGAACCCCTTACACAGGCAAAGGCCGCAACATCGGAGGACGCGGGACAGGGAGCAAAAGAGAAGCACGCATGAAGCAAATCAAGACTGCCTCGCCGAAACACACGGGGGAAACAAATTGAGCGCATGCTGACACGCAAGCCTTGCTGTTTTCCGCAGTCAACGAATGCCGCACAGCGCGAGTGGCAGAGATCCTGGCCGACTTCCGGACCCTGCAGTACTACATCGCCGCGGCGCCTGCGGAGCCTGACAACGCAGAGGACTACTACACGGAAGGCTGGGCGGCGCTGCGGCAATGCGCCATTGATGGCCATCACATCCTCGAGTGCGCCGCCGACACGAGAGTGCCGGTCACCCACGGCGGCGAGGAGGAGCAGACAAAGGCCGAGCTCAAGCAGTGCGTCGTCTCTTTCCTCCCACGAGCGCCCCCATGTTGGCGAACCTTGGACTGGGGTTCCCTGATTGGGCGGGTAGCCGGAATTGCAACTTTCCAGTGAAACTTTGGGACTAATTTCGCGATGTCCTTTGCCGCGGGAAACAGAGTTCTTCTGGACGCCTTTTCGAGACGGCACCAAGGCCAAAAGATTTACATGCGGCAAGGCGCTGCTCAACGCTGGGTCGAGTTTCGAGAGCAAATCCTGCAAGGACAGCGTCCGCACCCGGCCGTTCAGCCACAGCTACAGGCCTGCGACCACCAGCTGCGTGCGGTAAGTCGGACTATCGGAACCTAGGCGGTGGCACAAAACGTGGCATTGCCGATCTAGAATGCGTGGCTGACTTTGGACGGGGGCGGCAACGAAAAGGAGCTTGCCTCGATAACCGACGAGTTTGTCTACGCGGAGCTGGCCGCCTCGGATCAGATCCTCGGCCGCTGGACGGTCGAGGATCCCAGCCTGAGAGGCGTCCTGCGCTGGCTACGGGCTCGACTGCGATGATACAAGCACGGTAGCCATTGGTGGCCGGCAAACGGGCCGAACAGCCGCAGCAACGACAGGCAAATGCTTAATCGTAATGCTCCAGTATTGCATTGACGAAGGGTTCTTGCTTTTTAACGGCCGTATCAACAAACACGAACGATGCCACGGCAGGAGCATCGGCATCAACGGAACAGACGAATCGGGACGAACTATCATGAGCAAGCGGGCGCGCGGGAAGGAAAAAAAGCATGGTGCAAATACAATTACATCAGCCGGGCGCGGGTTCGCCTTTCTGTGGATCTTGGTTGTCATGCATGCTTCATGGGTCTGCATGCATGGGATACAGGGCCGGGGCTATAGACGGGGACAAACGGGAGTATGGGAACTGGCACTGGGCACAGGACTTTCGTTTTAATACACTGCGCTGCCTGGAGCAGACTGGCGTTGTCAAACATGCTTGCGCAGGTGCGTTGCAAGGAGTTGAGGAAAGTCGATGGGAACGGGGACCAACGCGGAGAAGAGCATCACCTTTAGCTGGACCACCGTGAAACTGAAAACGTGCTATTATGCATGACATGAAATGTATATGGAGAGATCCTCTGTGTCTAAGTCTTGCTATGAACACACAAGGCGATGCCGACTAATGACAGAGCCATGCCGATGCCGGTATCTATCGCCACGTCAGTACTGGAGAGGCGTCTCAAGGAAGTAGAGGGAGAAGCCGCGAGCCCGCCTCACCTTTGCTGATGACCTTGCCCTCGACGTACCACTCGCCAAGGACGGTAAAGAGGAAAGCCAGGGTGTTGACAATGGGCACCGTCAAGCTCAGCTCTACAACGAAGCGTCAGCCCCAACACCAACGACGGTCCCAAAACGGCAATTCCAAGGCCGGGAGGAGCAGGAAAAAGGGCAACACACCAGCCTGGCCAATGAGGAGGAAGAACCACACGCTGCCGGTGAGGTTGAGGAGCAGCGGCAGGGCGTAGCGCGGGTTGCGCAGCAGGTCGGCGGCGGCGAAGCAGGCGCCGAGGAGGGCGCGGCGCAGGGGCGAGGCGCGCACCGAGGGGCGCTCGAGCAGCGC
>PKSG01000590.1:0-19532 GCA_002916505.1 Tolypocladium paradoxum
GCGGCTGGGGTCGGGCGACGGCTCCGTGGGCGGGAACGTCGTCGGCGTCGGGTGGTGGTACTCGTGCGGCGAGAGCATGGGGTGGGCCTCCTCCTGCGTGCGTCGCTTGCGCCGGCGCACGAGGAACACGGCGAGCGCGGCGAGCGCGGCGACGCCTGCGGCGGACGCGCCGACCGCGATGCCTATCGTCGCGCCGGTTGACAGCCCGCCGCGGCCCTGCTGGTCGTTGCCCGCGGCGCCCGTCTCCGTGGGCGCGGACGTCACCGTCACCGTCGCGCCCCCCGTCGTCGTCGTCACCCTGGCCGTCGCACTCGTCGCCGTCCTCGTCGTCGCCGTCGCCGACACGGCGTCCCCGTTCGCCGCCGCCAGGAAGTCGCTCTGGCTGACGCTCATGGGCGTCTGGGAGTCGGTGCACGCCTGCAGCATGGTCGTGTACACCTTCTGCACGTCGGCTTTATCCTGCTGCCCCAGGCACTTGGCCGTGTTGGTGATGAAGCCGCCCTGGTTGCTGCACAGGCACGTGTTGACCTCGGCCGCCGAGCTGCCCTGGCAGTTGGCCGCGTTGGAGGCCTGGTTGAGGCATGGCTGCGCGTTTGGGGGGTAAAAGGAGAAGTCGCTCTGGAACGCGAGGCACGACGTGGCGAGGATGAGGAGGACGAGAGGATGGGCAGGTTGTAGCCGTAGCCGCGCCATGGTGTCGGGTCGTTCGCCCTGGCGGCTTGGCTCAATTCGCTCGTGGTACGATTGTTGGTTGTTGGCGTATATCGGAACTATCGCCAACGCTCTCAGTCGTATAGGAGCTACAACGTCCTCGTCGCGGCCATCAATCGACCAACTCTTCGGCCTCCGACGCACCGTGAGAGGAGAAAACAAAACAGAGCCACCAGCCCCTTCATATTGAGATGAGCACGACTATCGAACGGCTGGACCCGACCAGGGAGCCCTTGAGGCTGACGGCGCCCCAGTCAAAGACGGCCCGGGAGCGGCACGAAGCCAATCAGCTCGTCTCGCAAGCTGCACCAAGAGGCCTGGAGCTGGAGATGCACACACGTGCGTTCTCGACATCGTCTCAGCCCCAGGCCCAATGCGGCGCAGGGGGCGTTTGGCTACCAAATCTCGAGCTCCGTGTGCCATTTTTAGCACTTGCTGTCAGATCGCATCCACCACCCTGGGCGAACCGCGCACAACACAATGCAATGCGCCCGTAGCACGAGGGATCCGGTGCTGTAGCATCTCATCTTGGAACCGTCCATCATTGGCAGGCAGACTGCGAGGTCTATGACCTACAGCGTTTTGCTCCGTCGGGGTGCTGTATCCGCATCATCTGCGCATCAAGGTTTCACAAACGCTGGTGGCGGCAGCGTTGCTCCCCTCGTCGCTGCCCAGTGCAGTTTCGCACGTCATCAACGCATCACTACGCAAGACGCAGGCTCTCACTAAACATCGACGTTTCTATTTGGACTTGTCTCGAGAACCAACTAACCGCCGCCGTCGTAGCGGTAGTAGTAGGTCTTCTGGTTGTTGTTCGCCTTGCCATAGGCCCAGTCATTCCTCTTGGTCCGCTGCTTCTCGAGATCCCGGCCGCGTTGTTGTATCTTGCGTACCTCGCGCTTCTTCTCGTCCGAAACACCAACCATGCCCAGGGCGCCACGTGGCAGCAGCTCCCGACCGCGGCGGTCGCGGACGGCAAGCCGGCGGTCGCCGTTGGCCTGCTCCTGCTCCGATCCAGATCCAGATCCTTGGATGGCGAGGCGCTCCGCCCGCTCCTCGGGCGTAGGGTAGTTGTTGAGGTTCTGGCGGAAGTATTTGTTCAGCGAGCGGTGGCCCACCGACTTGCCGGATGGCAGGTGCAGCTCGTAGTCGTCGTAGAAGACTGCATGCGTGTGCTTGTGCGCGCGCGAGTGCCAGCCATCGACCTGGTGACGATTCCGGGGATCGTGGTGCGAGTGGTGCGGGTGCTTGCTGAGGCGCTCAAACTGGTGGATGTGGCCCTCGGCCGGCACGGCTGTCAGGTCGGCAGAGTCCAGCGACGAAACCGAACTGTCCGTCTCCCAGCCATCAGCATCCTCGTCCCCGTCCAGCTCCTCACCATCTGCGCCAACCAACTTTTCTCGTCGCCTGGGCCCCAGCTTCGCGCCACCGTGCTCCCCTTCCGCGGTACCATCGTCAGATTCGTCGTCGTCGTCGTCGTCGCCATCCGAATAGGTGCTTCTGAAATCATAAAAGTCGCCAATCCGCAGCTGCTCCACCTCGGACGTGTATGGGATCTTGCAGTGGCCCTTGTCACGCATGTGAGTCTGGACGCCAAACACCGTCGATTTGATCTTGCGGCAGCTCAGGCACTCGTGGCCCTCGCTGACCTGGCGCTGAAGGTGCTTGATGAGGCCCTCCAGGTCCGCGAGATATGACTTTTCGGGAATGAACATGCCGTGGAAGCGCTCCATGTGGCTGGCGTTGAGGGGGGCCGTCGGAGACTCGTAGTTGCAGAATATGCAAGAGTTGACGGTCCACGTTGGCTCGGGACCACCAGTCGTCGGCGGCTCCTCGTCGGCGGCGCCATTCTTGTCCGCCGGGACGCGGTGGGGGTTCGTCGGCCGCTTGACGGGAGAGGGCCGCTGCTGCGACACCTTGGCCTTTTGCAGGCTCTCAATGACCTGGTTGAACTCGTCTTCGGCGTCCGAGTCGACTTCGTCACGGCCGTCGGCCGTCGGCTCACCCAGGGAGAAGGTGGAGCTGATGACCGAGGTGGTCTCGTCGTCAGGACGCTCCTGGCCAGCAGCGGCCAGCTTCTGCTTGTGTTTTTGGCTGAGCAGGTGGTTCTGGTAGGCGTTCTCGCTGTAGTACGTCTTGCTGCAGGCGTCGCACACGCGCTCAAAGTAGGCCTTGTCCGCCTCGGCCGTTGACACCGCGCGCGCCTGCATGACCTTTTCGGAAAAGACCTCGGAGGAGATGGGCGGCAAGGAAGCCACACGACGCTTGAGGTTATATCGGCTGTGAACGGAGCCGTTGTCAGCGGACGCCACGCCTGTGTCGATGCGACACAAACGCCGCAGAGGTACTCACTGCCAGTCGCTCTTCATATGGGCCTTTTGCAGGTCGATGTTGCGGTAGGCAACCTGGCAAGTGTTGCACGTGTACGGATGTGAGGCGGCGGTGCCGGATACGCCGGGCCCAGCGTTGGCGCTCGCCATGATGGCGGACCGAGGAGTCGAGTTCGATCAGTATATGGACGGTGTGACAGCTGAAGCAGACACCGCAGCGGTTCGGGAGTGCGAGAGAGCGTCGACCAAGCTCGGGTGCCCGACGCAGTGTCGAAATGCAGACGTCAGGAATTTAATATATTCGTGGCGACGCAGATTTTGGTGGCGGGGTTTGACTTTTTGGCAGAGTCACTGTGAGGTGCAGCAGCGGGGCACGGAAGCCAGCCTTCTACGAGTAGGGCGGTCAGCGCCCAGGTACCCAGGTAACGATTGATCGCTAGCAGCGCTCGAGCCTGCAGCTTCAGCAAGCGAGACCAGTCTCGTGCTTGTTTATATTTTTGCGTCGCGGCGTGGCCTTTCCTTTATCGCAGGATGGGTTGTGCCGGGGACCGGGAAGGCTTGACAGGGCGGGCCCCTGGGCGGAGTCAGCGCCGGTTTGTCATCCAGTCGCCTTACGTCACCGAGATCCCAGCCGACGCCACACGAGGCCTAGGCTACTGCAACGGCTAGCACTGTTAGGCGCACCCTGGCCAGCTCCCCAACGGCGCTTGCGCGGAGTACCCGCTACTGGTCGCCCTGTGTCTCGCGCGGGCGTCTGCGGCGGTTCCGCTGCGCTGTCGAGTACCGTGTACAAACTGGTCCCTGGCCCAGCATCTGCCGTAGCCGTCATCTCACCTCATCCCAACTCTCCCGTCGCCTCCAGCGCTCGCCTCCTGGAGCCGCCTCAACATCCGTCCGCCTCGAAGCGCCTGCATCGCTATCCTCTTCCCTCCGCGCCGACCACGAGCACGTCACGCGTGCAGCATGCGCCGCGCCCCGGCCCTCGCATGACAGCCAGACAGCCCACGGCTATGACTCCCTCGATGCATCCGCTCGCTGGCAGCGATGCTCCCGAGTCCAACCATGGCAGCCGTCCCGGCCATCGGAAGAGCCGACGCGACGCCCCAGATCAACCCGACCTGATGGCTGGGCTCTGGCAAGAGGCGCCATTTGCCCGCCTCCCCGACGATGCGCCTCAAGAGCTGCGGGACCTGGTCCAGGACATCGAGAACCCCCGTCGTGTCTACGCCATCCACCGCGCCAGCCGCCGCCACGACTTCCAGCAGCTCGTCGACCGGTACGTCTGCCTCGGGCACGTCTATGCTTCCTGCTGACTCCTGGACCGCAGATATGTCTTTCAGCTGCGGAATGGCTGCGGCTCTCCCCAATGCTCGACGCCTACATGCTTCACTTGCCGGAAGGGGCTTGCTGGCAAGGCCCCCATCCGACGATACAACCCAACGAGCGCGCGAACGCTGGCCGTCTACCTTGCGAGCCAGGACAACCCCGACAAATCCCTCTGCCCTTACCTGCGCCGGTCGAAGGAACCCCCCGCCGCCGCCAATACCCTCATCTTCACTGCCAGGTTTGCCTCGCTGCCGGTTCCGGGCCACAAGCCCGCCAGCAGTGCACCCGTACCGGCCAAGTCCACGCCAAAGGGCGACTCGAGGCCGAACCACATCTCATCCATACGGCGCCAGCGCCCGCCGTTGTCCAACCCGCACGGCGAACACCCCGGCGAGGGCGCCGATGATCGCAACCATTCGTCGGCCGACCACCGCGATGCCACACCACCCCCCAAGCTCAGCATGCGTGAACAACACGTGACAAAGGACTATCGATCGTTCGCCGCCACTGCTTTTGGCACGGTAGCGTTCAAGATGCTGGAGTGGCTGACACCTCAGAGCATCGAGTACATGAAGAAGGAGTTCTCAGAGGTTAGTCGTCGGGACCCAATCGACAGAGGGCCAGAACCAGATCCGGTGCCCCAAGAAGCCCACACATCTCCGCAGATACCCAGACGCCGGCCGTCTGCCAGCGGTTGTCAACCCGATCAGACACCGAAACCTGCCAAACACGACGACGGACAGCCTCAGCCAACACCTCCGCAACCCGACGAGGCGCCGTCTCCCAAGAAGACCTCGAAACACACACGTGGCTCCAAGGGCTCATTTCGCGCTCCCTCTTCGTCAAACCCGAATAGGAGGGGATCCCTAGAACCATTACCGCCCCCAACTGCAAAGGAAGAGCCGAAGCAAACACCAAAGAATCAGCCACTTAACAGCTTTCATCCCGACAAGCGATCGCGCACGGCGAGAATCGCCCCCAATCTCATTACTCGGGCCGTCCCTGAAATACCGCTGAAGCCGTCGTTCTTTGAGAATGTGCCCTGCCTCTCTCCAGCGGTTGGCGACGTGAAAGAAGTTGACGTGGGATCCTCTGACACGGGAGACTCTGACGACGACAATACGACACGCCTAAACACCAAGCCAGGGGGAGGGCGTCCGCAAACGCCCATCAAGACAGATGTTGGGCAAGCAGCGTCAGCAGAGGACTCGTCGTGGATCAACTACCCCCTGCCGCAGTCTCTATGTCGGCTCAACGTCGAGCTCGTCGACTTCATATGCGACACGTTTCAAGAAGACCACACCTCGGAGAAGCAATTCTTTGGGCCGCTGCAGGCCAGCGAATCATACCCGAGACCACAAAACAAGGAAACCAAGCTAGTCCGACGACGCCGTCCGGGGCATGCTGTTCCCAGGACACAGTGGAAGGCCTTCAACGAGCAGACCATCTTTGACGTGTTGAGCAATCCTCAGTCTCTGGTTCAGTCATTCACCAAAGACGGCAAGCTATACGACTCGCAAACTCTGTGGTATTGCATGCTGCGCATGACCCGAGTCGCACCGAGTCTCGTGCTCCACAGCCTATGGATGGCTGCCAGGAGCTTGTTCGTGCCGCCAGGGTCGCTGAGAAATGTGCGCTCGCAAACCGGAACTCTGCTTGCGGGAAGCGCGCCGCCTCTCTCCAACTTTGAGGCAGGCTGTATCATGTCGGTCTGCCTGCACGCACTCGTGGCGGCGGCTCCATGCGTCTCGGACTCGAAGACGCTTTACGAAATGTCGCGCGTCCGCTCCAATGGGCTGGTGGTGGCCGGCAGTGGTGCAGCGGCCCGGCAACCCTCCTCCATGTGTCTCGAGTACGAAGACGTCTTTTCCAACGATGTTGCCCAGAGGCTGGCGCGACGGGTGTTTTGTGCCATCACGGCACGCAGATGCTTCGCCGACATTGCCGATTGCGATTTCAATGTCAACGACACTGGAACCGACCTCGACGTCCTTCGGCCGCTACTTAGCCAGCTCGACCTCGTGAGCACAGGCCCAGTCCGCATTTTGGAATTTGCATCGGCCGAGCGCCTGCTGCACGAGACCCGAGTGCCCACGCTGCTCCTGGACTGGGCAAGGGCAGTGCTACTGAGGGAGTGGGACGGGCGACCAGAGTTCTCCAGCGAAGGCCCCTTTCATGGGGCTTTGTCTCTGATGGCGACCTTGCGTGAGTTTTTCAATCTGAAATCAAGCCCATGAATCGAATGGCTAACACGTCGCAGACGACAACAGAAACATGCTCCTTCTGGGAGATGTCCAGTTCCGCGTGGATTACTTTTCAGAGCGGCTGGACGCCATGGAGATGCCGGTGGCATGGACCGCATTCACACCCACGAGACAAAAACGCCACTTGCTGGACTACCCATTTATATTCAGCCAGGAGGCTCTCGTATCCTTCTGTCGCTCCATCAACTTTTCCAGGATGAGCAGGACTTTTGAAGAGTCGAGCTCACTGAAAACGAGAATGAGTGCCATTGTCGACCCGGGCAGCTTGGTCACGAACCCCCATCATAAGCTCGTCTTGCAAGACCTGCTCAGGACGGCGTCGTCCAAGTACCTGGTTCTCGAGATTAGCCGCGAGAATGTCATTCGAGATGCATTCGACCAACTCTGGAGACGGCAGGAGCGAGAGCTGCTTCGGCCGTTGAAGATCCACCTCGGCGAAGACCGCGGCGAGGAGGGGTTTGACTCTGGCGGCGTGCAGCAAGAGTTCTTTCGAATGGCGATTGCGGAGTGTCTGGACCCGAGCTACGGAGCATTTACCGTCGACGAGAGGACCCGCATGGTGTGGTTCGTCCCGGGGTCGCTCGTTGAGGAATGGAAGTTTGAGATGGTGGGCTTGTTGGTGTCGCTGGCCGTCTACAATGGCCTGACACTGCCGGTAACGTTCCCAAAGGCCCTCTACCGAAAACTCTTGGGCCAACCGGTGGAACAGCTCTACCACATCGCCGATGGCTGGCCGGAGCTAGCCAGTGGTCTCACGACGCTGCTGGAGTGGGACGAGAAGGACGGGCTTGTCGAGGACATCTTTGCCCGGACGTACGAATTTTCCGTTTCGGCCTTTGGAAGCGACGTGACGCGCCAGATGAGCAAGAACGGGTCTTCTTGGCCACAAGGCATCCCCAACGAGCGCAGGACGGCGTCACGGGCAGCTGCCGAGGCGGATGAGGCTCCCCTCGTCACCAACGCCAACCGCGACGACTACGTGAGCGACTACATCCGCTACCTGACGGATATATCGGTGCGGCCGCAGTTCCTCGCCTTTGAACGGGGCTTCCGATCCTGCCTGGATGCAAAGTCCCTCGCGCTCCTGACGCCGCCCATCCTCCAGTCCATTGCGGAGGGCATCCAGGACATCGACATCTCGGAACTCCGGCGATACGCGCGCTACGTCGGGTGGGACTCGTCGCACCACACCGTCCGGGACTTTTGGTCGATTGTCCGCAAGTACGACGACCGGATGAAGCGCAAGCTGCTCGAGTTCGTCACGGCGTCGGACCGCGTGCCCGTCGGGGGCATGCGGAACCTGCAGTTTGTGGTGCAGAAGAACGGCGAGGAGGACGGCGAGGGCGGGCACCTGCCCACGGCGTACACGTGCTATGGGACGCTGCTGCTGCCCGAGTACAGGGACAAGGAGGTGCTGAGGGAGCGGCTGGGCATGGCGCTCGAGAATGCGCAGGGATTCGGGTTTGCGTAGGGGGGTGGTTCCGGGATCCTATAGCTTCTGCATACTTATACGGTTTGGTGTATACTAGCGGGTAGGTAGAATGATAGATGGCGGCTGGGGTTGCTGGCAGGGTGTCGTTGTAATGGATCTTCTAGCGACGAGTGTCAGTCTGTCTACGTGACTCGAAGCGATCCTCGTCTTGTCGTGTTTCCATTGATGAGCCCAGTGGCTGTGCACACAGATCATCGCTATTTCGATTCCCATCCAGCAGCTCAGTCCCGCATCTGCCTGACGTTGAGGTTTATCCTCTTATTCTGCATCCAGCCCTCCCACTCGCCGAAGCGGCCGCCTTCGGTGGCCGGCCAGCTTGCGAGATGCGCCGGACACGTGCCCCCGAGCACCTTGGGCACGCCGTGCCAGGCATACCGCGCCTCCTGCGTCATGTAGACGGCGTCCCCGGAGCGCAGCCGCAGCAGGAGGTATTTCTTTTCCCGCGACGCACCATCTTCGCCATCGTCACGAGTGCCATTCTTCTGAGCAGGCCCCTCGCTGGGCGCAATCATAAACAGCCCGTCGCAGCCGAGGCTCAGGCTCACGAGCCCCTTGTCCGTCTCCTCGCTGACGTCGCGGTGCATCGCCATGGTGTCGCCCGGGCTGTAGATGTTGACGATGGCGGCCTGCGCGCGCGTGGCCGGGAAGAGGGCCTCGAGGAACGCGCGCAGGTCGGGCGGGAAGGGCGGCGGCTGGGCGGGCGGGTACACGCGGTTGGTCCAGTCGTACTGGCCGCCGAGGGTGAGCCAGTGGAGGCGCCGCTGGAGGACCTGCCTGGCGGAGAGGGGTTTGTGGACGGAGGGGTCTTTGGGGGCGAAGAGGGCGGGCGTGTCGGGGCTGAGGGTGAACAAGGACTGCGAGGAGGGAGGGTAGGGGAGGGTGTAGTGGAGGTGCATGTTGGTTTGGTGGTCCGGGTTGCTGAGGTCGCGGTGGAGCATCCGGTCGAGCAGGACGGGCTGGATGGAGGGCGGGATGAGGGAGGGGACGATGAGGAGGCCTATGTGGTTGTTAGCTGAGGCCTGTGATGTAATGGGTGTGGTGTTGAAGGCGAACCTGGGAGCAGGGGGTGAAAGAGAATCGGCGCATCATCCTTTGCCTGAGTCCCATACTCTGGATCCAGATGCGAAAACGCCTCGGCTATCTGCTCCCTGGCAACGGCCCCAGCCGTGTGAAACCCGCTCTCCTCTGGGGCCAGCCGGGGGTCGTCTATCCGAGAGTCCTGAAGCAGGACTTGGGGCTTCAGGCGCGAAAAGTGCTTCCACTCGGCGCGCAGCTCGTCGGACGGCTGCTCGTGGGCGTCCAGCTCGGAGAGGTTGACGGTCATGGCAGCGGACGCCGAGGGCCGAGTTGCGTTCGGCTGGGCTGGATACTGAGGTTTAGAAGGTCGAGTCACGCGACGCAGTAACGGTGAGATTTTTCAATGCCGTGGCTGGGCTCCCGGCATCCAAACTCAATTTCCAATGTATGTGCAGAAGATGAATAAGATTTTAGTGGAAGACGCGTAAAAAGAGAGCGTCAAGTCATATAACGTGAAATTGAGAGATGTACATGAGATGGGTGATCTGGTGTTGAGGCACATACACACATTTGGTGGTGGCCGGGAGCCCATTAGACGTACGGGGCCCGTACGTCTATTGGGCTCCTGGTGGCCGGCGATGCTTACATACTCGTAATTGCCACGGGGCCCCGTGGGCCTATTGGCTCCCTATTTTCTGTGTCCACTCTCGACATCACCTGTCGGCTGCGCACCAACACCCGCGACACGAGATCCTCCACGTAGCCCCAAACTTGCCGCTGCCATGGATTGCTTCAATCTCCGGTAGTCTATGGTATAGTATGATGCTGCCCGTGAGGCAGCTGGCACGGCGGAGCCTGCGGAAGCCGACCTACAGCGGTCCTGGCCATGGGTGCTCCGCGCCTCTCTGTGTCTCGGCTTTGCGGGGGATACGACAGCGTCCGGGTGCGGTGCGACGAGCTCGGAGGCGACTCCAACAGCTGGATGTTGATGAGACACATTTACAAGATGGGTGTGTGGGAGAAAAGCTTCAGCCTCAGCCTCTGCCAGAACAAAGCCTAGGCTGCCGGCGCGATGCCGAGCGTCAGGCCGCCTCCGTCAAAGTCAAAGCTGGTCGGCAAAGCCTCGAGTCCCCTGGGAACAACGCCTCTCCACCAGCCATTGACCGCAAGACGGCCATCCAGCAAGCCCTCCGCGATGTCTCCCCAGACAAGCGCTCCCTCGCATCCCACAAAGTCATCCGCCACGGGCTCGACCGCCCGCTCACGACCAAGGCCACCCGGGAGGAAGCCCGCCAACTCGCCGCCGCAGAGCGCTTCTTCGCGCACACCTGCCACTTCCTCTACTCAGCCGAGGCCCTCCGCCACCACGCCCCCAACGACCACGTCCCAGAGGTCGTCGTGCTCGGCGCCTCCAACGTCGGCAAGTCGTCGTTCCTCAACGCCCTCGTCGGCCAGCCGCGCGCCGCGCGCGTCAGCCAGCGGCCCGGCCGGACGACGCTCATGAACGCCTACGGCGTCGGCCCGCGGCCCAAGATCCCGCGCGAGCTCGTCCGCAGGGGCACCCCGCCGCCGCGCCACGGCCTCGTCCTCGTCGACACGCCCGGGTACGGCTTCCGCAGCCGGGCCGGCTGGGGCGCGGCTGTCCTCGCGTACCTTGAGGCGCGGAGGATGCTGCGCGGCGCCGTGGTGCTGCTGTCGTCGGAGAAGAGGCTCCTGCCCGAGGACAGGTGGCTGCTCGGGCTGCTGGCTGAGTCCAACACGCGCACGCTCGTGGTGCTGACCAAGGCAGACAAGGGCCGCAACGACTGGCCCGTCCGGTGCAGCGACATGGCGGAGACGCTGCTCGAGGAGCTGCAGGGCCTGGATAAAGCTGTTGGAGGCGGCTGGAGGGCGGGCGAGGGCGCAACGTCGGACGTCTACGTCACATCCGCTGGCATGGACAGCCCTGGCAAGCTCGGCAACGGGGGCGGCATGGGCGGCGTCAGGGCAGCGATCCTTGAAACGGCTGGCTTTACGCTGCAGGACAAGGTGACCAAAAAGGCCGAGGCCGTCACCTACAGCGGACCCGTCGTCTCCTTTGACGACATCCAGTGGAAGTGACCCCAGCAACGGACAGCTGTTCAGCACCACCAGCGCACCACCACCGGCTGTTTGCAACCTGTTCACAACCCGTTCAGCACCCGCAGCACCCGCACCACTCCCCCTGCCTACCCTTTATAACAAATAATAGCCCGTCAACGTGCAACTGCCCGAACCGGACTTAGGCCCCCGGCGAGGGACTCCGAAGGCTCACCACTTTCGCCCCCGACGCAGTCTCAAAGGTCACGGGTTCGAACCCCGGCGTTTACGGTTCACGTTTTTCTTTGTTCCTGGGTTTTCACGGGCGTTCCGGTTGCATTTCGTCTCCTTTGTCTTGGCTTTTCCTGTATGGGTCCTCGTTCATGTTTGCTTTACGCGTAGCTCGTGGCCGCCGAGACGGTCGGAGCTGGGTCCCTGGAGTGCGCAGCAGGGGATCCGGGGCTTGTGGTGCCTTCTTTTTTTGGCATTTTATTTCAAAGTTTCTTTTTGGAACCTTGATTTTCCTCGTTTGCGTTTGGTGTGTCAGGCATTATCGTAGCAGATACATGCCACAAGCGTTGTTGATGTTCGTTCGCATCCTTACAGGATGAGGCACAAAAAGTCTTGACCATCTTTTTGCGTCGTTGGCAGCTACGAGCAAGAAAGGCGCAGTGGGCGTTTATGACTGCAATGTCCACAACAGTTGTACATTAGACATCGCTACCTGTATCGCTACATATCATGTACCAACACCATTACGCAAGACTCCTGAGCTTGCTGGACAAACAACCAACCACCTCCGAGCCGTTGCGCATGCTATAGCAAAACCTGATGATTCAACAGCACAATTGAAGCTCCACCTCACGCGGCCCCAGACTTGTTTGAATGCCCCGTGCCCGGCCGACTAAGCGGACGCCGCAGCTTCTTGGCGGCCTTGGTATCAAAAAGACTCTTGACCTTTCTCAATCTCGCCCATCGCTCCTTGTCCTTGGCGTCGCGTGCCTTTTCGTCCACCTCTCCGTCGTCGTGTGCGGCGTCGGCCACTGGAGTGTCAGGCCCAGCAGGTGTAGCCGCAGCCGGCGTGCCAAGTATGCTGGACGTGCCTCTGGCCGGGGTGAACGGGCCGACGCTGTCGGGAAATATTCGCCCGAGCCTCTTGGACCGGCCTTCGTACACGTCTCGCAGGTGAGACCCATTCTTGATGGTCTGGCTCAACGTCTCCCACCCCGCCAGCTCGGTCCCGGCGCCTGACGACGTGGCGCCTGTGCTCTGGGCCCGGGCACTCTTCCACGGGCAAAAGAAACGATGTTCACGGAGCGGGTCGAGGTGATCCATCGGGGCGGGCACGAGTACCTGGCCATTCTCATCCACCTCCTTGCTCTTGAACATCCAGAGACCTAGCCGCCGGAGGCAACTGTGGCAGGACGCCGAGTTGGGGACCGCTCCGATGCGCGCGTTTGACAGACCCTGCCAGCCCATGAGGGCCAGGGCCAGGGCGGTTCGGTTGACGGGCTTGGTGGTAGAAGCATCGGACTCTTCGGACGGAGCTGGGTCTGTGAAGAAGTCAAGCGGCAGCTGTGACAGTATTTCGTCCAGGTTCAAGTTGTCTGGGAGTCGCAGGTTGAATTCGTACGGGAGGAAGGAGGCTCTCGTGCAAAGCTCGTCGTATCGTTGTCTTAGTGCGGCAAGTGTCGCTGTGGAACTGGAAAAGGAGAGACGCAGCAAGGTATCTAGAAGATTCAGTTAGGCATGAGGACAGTATGTTAAAGGCCAGGGCCATACCATCACAACCCCGTTTCCGCCACAAGCAATCTTGTTGGTGCGAGGCGACCATGAGCTCGCGGTACTTGTCCACCAACGCGCCCTCTGCAGAAAGTCAGCTTCAAGCTGAGCGGATACGACCCGGATACGACCTGAAGACGGGTGCCTACCAATCTCCGACGGTACCAGGACCGGGACCTCTGCGCCATCCACCTCTTTTCGGTTGAGTTTAACGATCAGCTCCTTATGGCACAGCACACACCGTACCTTTTCCTTGCCCTGGCAGATCCAGCCTCGCTTCGCCCACTCGACTTCGTTGACCCTGTCTGGCTTCGGCGTCCAGTCTGTGAGCTCCTGGAACGTCGCCAGTCTCTTGAGCAACTCGTCGCGATCGCCGGGGCAGTACTTGGCCAGCGCATCCTTGCCGGTCTTGGCGCCCGTCTGCGTGCCCGACCTTCGCAGCACCACGCTGGAGATGGTAGACACGGTGTTGGGCGAGGAGCTGTACATTGTCGGCGCCGTCGACTCGGGAAAGCCCAGCCGCCGCCGCTTCTGGAGGAGCGCGTCCTGGCTCGCGGCGGCGGAGGTACCGCGTCGAGAATCGCCGTTCATGCTTTTGGGCGAGCTTTCGGATGTCGATGACCGAGGATTGCTGAGGCCTTGGAGCAGAGCGTTGAACTTGCGCTTGGTGGCGTTCATGGTGAAAGCAGTCGCAAGGGATTCCTGCGATGGGAGGGAGGAAGTGCGACTACCGTTACATTGGCGGGCAGCTGGAGGCGGCCGTCGCGAGACGGGTGAGACACGGCGTGATTTGGTGTCGACGGTTCCAAGAAATGCGACGAGCGGCGTGCTCGATGTTCGACTTGGCCTCTGCCGTTGAATGAGAGGGTCGCAGCTGAAGTGAAGCAAAGACAAAGCTTGAATGCTGGACAGCAATATGATGCTTCTGCTCCAAGAACGACGCGTTGCGTCGCGCTGGCGGTCGGAAGTCGGCGCATGGTTAGTCCTAGATAGGCGATAAGCAGCCGCGCCCCACCACCTGGACCCCTGTTTCAGCGGGTGCCCACAGAAATTTTTCCAGGTCCCTGATTCCGCCTCTTCTTGATCATCTGCGATTGCGGTGTGCATAGATAAAACGGCGGGCAGCCAGTCGACATATTGTTGTCCCTTTCGGAGGGCGTTTATTCAGCTCACTCCTCGAAATTTCCGTCTTTGACTGTGACAATCGTTGATTCAATTGGTCCATCTCATCAAGCACATGTCGGCACGCGGCCCGCCATCCTGGCTCTTTTCCAACAATACCGACAACACGACGACTCGCAACGCAAACGAGAGCGGCGCAACGAAGAACCCTAAACAGCCGACTGACAAGATGGCCAAGAAGAGCGGCAAGGCGGCGCCTCCCGCGAAAGAGGAGGCGCCGGCGTCCCAGCCACCGAGCCAGCTGATGGACATGGTCGAGAAGTTCCTCGAGGACAACTCCTTCAGCAAGGCGCACAATGCCTTCAGGAAGCAGCGTGAGCAGAGCGGTCTGGGTGCTTCGGATAGCGAAAACGGCGGCCAATCCCTCGTGGACGTCTACCAGTCCTGGGAGGCATCCCAAGGCCCGGCCACCAGCGGCAAGGCCAAGACCGGGGCCGAGGACAGCTCGAGCGACGAGTCGAGCGACGAGTCAAGCTCCGACGATAGCTCCAGCTCGAGCGAAGACGACAAGCCCAAGGCCCCGGCGGCCACTCTAAAGCGCAAGGCACCGGCCAGCTCCAGCTCCTCTGATTCCTCTTCCGACTGTAGCTCCTCTTCCGACTCGGGCTCCGACTCGGACAGCGAGCCGCAAACCAAGAAGCAGAAAACAGAGGCTGCGGCGGCGGACGCTGATTCCGACTCGGACTCGGACAGCTCGTCGGACGGCAAGATGGACGTGGATGAGGCTTCCTCGGACTCGGATTCCGATTCTGACGGCTCCAGCTCCAGCTCCGACAGCGATGGCGACTCTGATGAGCCTGCCAAGGTCGAGGTGGCTGCCAAGGTGCCGCTCCCTGACTCTGACAGCTCGTCGGACTCGTCCTCTGACTCGTCCTCGGACGACTCTGATTCCGACTCGGAGGACGACAAGGCCAAGGTCAACGAGCCCAGCAAGACCAAGGCCGCCGCCATCAAGGATGTGTCCGACTCATCGGTGACGCTGGACACCAAGTCCCCCGAGCCCAAGGCCTCGACGGCCAACCCCCCTCTGCCCCCCGACCCCGTCGCCGCCCGCCCCAACGGCCGCAAGAAGCAAAACGAGCGCTTCTCCCGCATCCCAAAGAACATCGCCGTCGACGACAAGTTCGCCTCCAACGACTACGTGTCCATGGACTACTCCCAGCGCGCCTACGACGACCTGGTCGTCACCAAGGGCAAGGGCTTCACCAAGGAGAAGAACAAGAAGAAGCGCGGCAGCTACCGCGGCGGCATGATTGACATTCACCAGAAGAAGGGCATTTACTTTGACGACTAGAGACTAGATGGAGGCGACAGGCATCTTTTTGGTTGGATATGTTAGACGGCGTTGGGCAGGGGGCCTTGTTGATACGATGGAGGCCTGGCGTTGGACTTTTTTCTTCTTCTTTTCGTCTTTGCATGAGCGTAGATGATTGTTTAACTGCTCACACATCGTATCCCTCAAGGTTGACCACTTGTCCAACAGACGTCTGGACGCGGCCAGTCATTTCTTTACACCTCTACAACAAGACGATCCCCGTTGAGCGCTGGGTGATGGAGTTTATTTATTTATTCATCTATTCATTCATTCATTGCCCGCCCGCGCGGACATGCAAGCAGGCGCGGCGCCGGGTTCCACGTCACAACTGCCCAGACACCTTCCCCGGGGCGTTTCCCACACATCGCCACAACACGTCGACTAGTTCATGAATCCGGGATGTCGTCTGCGCCGCGCCGCGCCGCAGCGCCCGCGACTACCCGTCGCCGCCGGCAACGTGCCCGTACCGGCCGACGACCCATGCGAGAAACACGTCCCACTCGGCGGCCCACTGCCGCAGCACGCGCTCCTTCTCGGCGTCGCCGAGGCACGCGTGCTCGATGCTCCAGAGCACGAGCTGCTTCCACCCGTAGAGGTCCATGTCGGCCTTGCCGACCATGACCTGGTAAAAGTCGTGCGAGAGCGTCGACCTGCGCGCGAGCGTCAGTCAGCGCACACGCCGCGCCGAGTCGGGGGAGCACGCGCCGTCGTGCTCCGCGCGAAAGGGGGGGGGTTTCGGCTCCACGTACCGGAAGATGGCGCCGTTGTCCGAGCTCACGGTGCAGTGCACGTTGTTGGCCAGCAGCGCGTACATGGCGTGCCCGCCGACGCGCGGCGTCAGGCCGAGCACCTCGTTGGAGACGGGGCACAGCTCGAGGCACACGCCGCCCGCCTTCATCTGCTGCATCACGTACGGGTGCCGCGCCAGGGCGAACCCGTGGCCGATGCGCCGCGCGCCGAGGAGCAGCGCGTCGACGAGGTTGCCGTCGGCGTCGGTGCCCACGTCGAGCGTCTCGCCGCAGTGGAACAGGAAGGGTATGTCCAGGCCCTCGGCGGCGCACGCCGTCTTGAAGGCGAGCAGCTCGGCGACGAAGTCCTTGAGGGGTCTGCCCTTGGCTTCCTCGCCGACGAGGTCGAAGCCTGGTCGGCTCTCGCGTCAGCGTAGGGGGCGGCAAGGTCCCGCGCGGTGCGCTCACCTGCTATCCACTCCGGCCAATGCTTCTTGAACCGCAGGCACTCGTCCAGCGCAATCTCGACCTCCCTTGGCGAAAAGACGCGCGGCGTGCAGTAGATGACCTTGAGCCCGCCAAAGAAGCCCCCCCGCGCCGCCACGTCCGCCTGGAACCTCTGCACCTCGTCTATAATCATGCGCATAATCCCCCAGTTGTCGATGGGCCCCGTGCCGTCGTCGTAGTACAGCTGGTTGCTCGTCATGAAGTTGGGCCGGATCTCGGCGTACTGGATGTTGTCCCGCACGAGGTCCTCGAGGAAGAGCCGCGTGTACCGGCGGTAGGCCGTCTCGTAGTTGAAGAGGCCCTTCATCATGCGCGTCCGCCCGTTGAACTTTTCCCACGCCCTGCACTCGTCAGCTGCCCAGATCGACACGGGGCGTCGAGGGCGTACATACCCAGCCGCGGTCTGGAGCACGCCGTACGTCTCCTCCTCGTGGAAGACCAACTTGTCCGCCAGCCACTGATCCGCCGTCGCCCGCGTGTAATGCCGCGGGAACTCGCCCAAGAACTCGGCAAACCGCATCGTCTGCCGGGGCTGGTACGCGGCGCTGAACAGGTCCCCCGGCCTCTCCTTGCCCGGGCTCAGGATGGAGAACTGCATCTCGCACTTGTCAAAGTTGCCGTCGGCCACCAGGGGCAGGTCGCTCGTGACAAACATGCGGTCCATGCCCTTGGCCACGTCGAGGAGCACGCGGGGCGGCAGGCAGGCGTTGTAGTGGATGTGCAGGTGTGCGCCCTTGGGCATGTGGCGCGCGACGTCGAAGAGCGCCGTCTGGTCGATGAGGTCGAGGTTGGACAGGAAGTGGTCGCCCGCGAAGCGACGGTGCGTCTGCCCGGCGTGTCCTCTCCTGTGCTCGGCAGAGCCGTAGACCTGGGCTTCGTCTTGCTTCCGGAGGGCGCGGATGATGCTGTTGGCCCGCCTCTCCGAGGCCGTGGCCCTGGCTCGACATCGCGAGTCGAACCCCATGGCCCTTTCGAGACGGAGAATGTTGGCACGGGCCGCGAGGTAGTCGTCCTTGTCCAGGCGGCTTCCCAGGTGCAGTCTATCGGGGTGCTCCGTCGCGGCCTGCCACTGCGCCGGGTCCATGGCGGCGAGGTCCTGCACCTGACCGTCGCTGGCCCGCTGCGCCGCCTTGATATCCTCACCACCGTCGGTCCGGAGCTGACGCCGCAGCCCCGTGCCGGATGAAGCTTGCCCGCTCATTTTGGGAATCTTGTTGCTGCGGCCGTCGTTGCCGTCTGTCGTGGTTCCAGATGCTGCGTCAACCGGCCGCTTGAGCTGCCGCGAGGCAGACCGCAATTGCCGCATGAGGGAGCGCACGCTGGTATGTAAGCGCCGTGGCCGCGTGCGAGCCAGCATGAGGCCAAACAGCGCAATGAGAGCCCCTGAAGGAACGACAGTGGAGCGTGAGGGCTGCGCCTGTCTGCTGGATCCTCCCTCGGCGTCGGTCAGCTCACATGCCGGACTGGTGGGAGCGGCGTCGCGACGAGAGCATGTATGCGTATTCGCCGTGCTGGTGTTGGCGTTGGTTGACTGCCGTGTGATGCCGTGCCTGGTTAGCCCAGTCCATGGCCTGGGGAGGCTGCGGAGGTAGGGCTGAGGCAAGGAAGGGTGAGATGCAACCCAGGTGATTGAGGGCTGATGTGCCTCGCCTCGCCGCCACTCCTCGCTCGTGCTCGCGTTCCGGTTTGCTCGTGTCGGCCTCGTCCAGGCAGCGACGGGAAGCAGCCAAGCGCGCAATGAGCTCGACTGCGACTGCGACTGCGAGGAGGGACTCTGGGCTGGCAAGGCTGTGCACGTTCACGATGAAAGGGATGGAGGCCCGCAGCCGACTACGCATGGACGGTCGCGGCGACTGCCCCTCACCGCCTGCCGGGCAGACAGCGAGGCCACCAGGTCACATGGCTACGATGCTGCGCACGACGCATAGACAGACAATGGGATATTACCGGAATAACAGCATGGCACTCGAGTTGGGATCAATGCGAGAATTGCGCCCAACTCTACAGCGTTGGGTTGACTGCCGCCGTTCCTGCTAATCATCCCGGCAGAACCTCTACGGCGTCCATCCCCGTCGCGCAACACCTCCTACCAGTCCCCGCCGGGTACGACATGACCGACTGCAGGTTCGAACGTGGTCCACGGAGGATCCCCCAGGACGTCGCCTCGCCCTCTCGCCACGACGCCGGAAGAAGAAACAGACACGGTGAAGAAAACATCCAGTTCGTATTCCGATGCTACCATACCGAATCGCCCGCCCGCCTGTCCCTCACGCCAGACGAGCACGTACACGCATCCCGCCACGCCCAGCCGTCGCGCTCGTGGCCCGCGTCAAGAAGCCCGCAGAATCCGTCCTAGCAAGAAACACACACAAAGGGGACAAAACGACAGTTGGGACAGAACATGTAAAGATACAGGCGCACAGCGAGGCCGACCCCCGTTGCCCTCTGCCTGCTCGGGAGAGCGGGCGGTTCAGAGGCCTGCCCGTCCTGCGGCTTCATCACTTGGCCTCCGCCTTGGGCTTCTCCGCCTTGGCCTCCTGCAGACATGCATGTCAAACACAGCTGCGGCAGGCGGGTGTCGTGGGCGACAACATACCTTCTCGGCAGCCTTTACCGCACCGGCCACCTTTTTCTCAACCGCCTTGGCCTCGGCCTTGACCTGCAGCGCAGAGCGCGCACGTCAGTCACGACAGCCTCACCGCCGCCCCATGCCCACGGCGCGGGCATCAAGCAACTCACCTTGGCCGCGCCCTTGGCCACCGGCCCCTTCTTCTTGGTCACCCCCGCCGTCTTCGCCGCCGCACCCGCACCCGCCGCAGC
>PKSG01000142.1:0-26018 GCA_002916505.1 Tolypocladium paradoxum
CCCGCCCGCCGCCCCCTCCGCGCCCGCGCCGCCGCGCCCGCGCTCGCCCTACGCAGACGACGAGAAGCGCTCCATGGAGGCGCCGCGCTCGCGCCGGAGCTCGTCGAGCAGCAGTCGCGAGTGAAGCTGCGCGTGGTGTCACACAGAGAGAGAGGGGGAGAGAGAGAGAGAGAGACGGAGGCGGGACGTGGCAACGGGCATCGTCGTGTGGGTTCCGGCGCCGCCATCACTCGGACTTCATGCTAGGCGTCTGGGCTGCCAGCCTGCTGCCTTCGTGCACGTCCTTGTCCGACGCGGCTGCGAGCGAGGAATCGGTACCATGCCGCACGCGAGACGGACGGCCCTGTCCTTGCTGGGGCTACACACCCTCCTTACTGTCGTCACGCCCGCCAGACAGCGTGTCGCGTTATGCCGGCATCCTGCTGCTACGCTCTCGAGCATACCCAGACTACTCGCCTCGGAGGACAACACCATTACTACCCACCGGCACGGCATCGCCGTCGAATCCGTCACGCCTCTCGCAACGCACGGACCATCGTCAAGGCAGTCTCGGAGCGCAGCACACTGCACCCAGACGGCAACAACACACGTCGTGCACGGTTGAGATGCACCAGTGGGCCGGCCGGCGAGAGCGAATCATGAATTCCTGCTTTTGCCGCAACGTCAGACCGCTATTCCCTACGTATGTAGTAATTCTCGCTTTTCTTGCTCCAAATAGAACTTGGCCGCATGAGCATCGTGTATCGCGGGCGTCTTCGCCATTCCATATCCAGCTCCGTCTCTAGCCCCTCCAGCCCCAGGCTCGCAATGGCCACCTACAATGCCGACGCTGCCAGCGTGCTGACCGTTGGCGCAACCGACATCTTCCGCGGCGGCGCACCGTGCCCGTCGTCGTCGCCGCTATCGCCAGGCGACTCCTGCATCGAAAAGTTGCCCTGGATGCGCCGCTTGGCCTCCTTCTTCTCCGCCTCCGTAATGTCTCCCTCACTCTTGCGCATGTCTGGTGTCCATTGCGGCTCGCCAGGAGAGTGTCCAATGGACATGCCCGCTCGGATCTATGACCCCATCATGTCAGTCCCAAATCCATCCGATACTCACGCCATGGTCCATCTACTCACCAGCGTTTCCAGGGCTCCGCTCGAATTGTCGGCAAGATCGTCGTCGAATCGCATCTTGCCTGGCTCAAACAGCACCAGAATCGTGCTGCCGCCAAACTTAAAGTACCCGAGCTCTTCCGCCCGCTTGACGTGGTCGCCCTCGTTGCGTGTGATGACGGTGCTGCCCACCATCATGGCGCCCACGCAGATGACCATGACTCTGCCATGCACCTCGCTCTCAATCGGCACCACCACCCTGACGTTCTCGCCGTACACGTCCAGCGCAGACCGGATCGCCATGGGATTCACCGTGTAGTACTCGCCGGCAATGGTCACGGGCTTGCCCATGATGCCGTCCACCGGGATGTGGAACCTGTGGTAGTCTTGCGGCGCCAGTCGGAAGATGCCCAACGCTCCATTGTCGTACCGCGCGGCGTCGTCGGGGTATGCGTCGCCAATGAGCCTCTTCATGTTGAATTCGCGGCCCTTGACCCAGATCTTTGTGGCCTGTGTCAGCTGGTTAAAGACGACGCTTCGGCAGTCGGCCGGCGACACGATTATCTTGGGGTTGGTCGGCGCCGAGCATGGTCGGGCATCGGGCTTCAGCGCGCGATAGAAGAACTCGTTGAAGTTCTTAAACTCGGAAATGGGCAGCAGCACTTCCGACATGTCGAGGCCATGAAACTCGATGAACTTTTCAATCTCATCCTTGGACGTAGGGTCATCGAACTTTCTGCCTTGCTTGATGCTCAAGTTCTTGAGCATCTTTCGGACTGTGCACGCGTCAGCTTCAAGTCTAGGCATTCGGCGGCATTTGTAGACTCACTTCGCTTGTTCTCCATGTCTCGAGACTTCAGGCCCTTGTACAGCAGCCGAATGCCCAGTCGCACGTACACGCTCATCTTCTCCTCGTTGATCTGCCCAGTCATGCGATCCTGCACCAGGATGTTGGCCGAGTTGGCTCCGAGCTTGTAGCCTCCGTACGAAATCTTGGTGATGACCTTGGAGTACCACTTGCGCTGCGCCTGGCTGGCCGTCACGAAGCCGCCCATCAGCACCGTGTTGACCTGCCGCCAGTCTTGGCTCGCGCATGTCGCAATGTGCGTGATGATGTCCGTGTCGCTACGCTTGTGCAGGCGCGGCTGGTGACAGATTGGGCATTCGCGTATCTCCACGACGTGCTCCTCGCCGCGTTCATCGCTGTCCTCGTCCAAGTCCATCTCGGCAGGGGTGTTGATCTCTGGCACGGCGGTATACGTCTGAGGCTCAAGGGAAATCTGCGGCGTGCACGTGCCGGACTCGCCGGGGCTCGAGGCGGGCCGGTCGTGGATGCCGAGGTGCTTCATGTCCGGCACCATGCTCCTGAGCCTGTCACCGACGCTGGCAACTGGCCTGTTCTTGGCATCCAGCTGGTCCTCTAGGCAAATGACAGCCTCGTCCATGCTAAGGTCCCAGGTTTCCTCGTTGTCGGCTGCCTTGTGAGGGAACCGCTGGAAGAAACTATCAATCGTCGACTCCCTCAGCGTGGAGCCAAGAGTGTCCAGCATGGTCGTCAGCTCGACGCGACTAATCTCGCCGCTCTCGTCGGTGTCGTATTGCCTGAGCATGGCTCGCCAGAATTGCTGTCGAAGGGCGGGATATGGCATGTATTTGGCGCGGAGGTAGATGACGGGATTGTGCTTCGACTCCCACTTGTCCAGATTTTTCATCTTCAGGGGCAACGCAAAGCCATGGAAGTCGGGATTCTCTCCTTCCATTGACGGCTCTGTGGTGTCAATGCCCGTGTTAGCGAGCGTTTCTCCGGGAACGAGCAGAGCTTGGCTGATGGCCTGGGCTTGACCTGGGTCGAGGGCCGGGTTCAGCGAGACACTGCTAGTGCTCGACGCATTCTTAGACAGCCCCGGCCGCATCATCTTGCCCAGGCTCTGGGAAGACGAGGACCGTGACATGCCCAGTCTCTTGAAGCGCGTCTTGACAGCAGCAGGCGCATGCTCTGGAGGGTCTCGTAGCCCGTAGAGTCCAGTCTGCGGGTCCGCCTTTGGTGCCTTCTCAATCAGCTCATGGATCGGGAGGGAGCACGATGCGATGAAGTCGTTGCCGGAATACTTGTCGTAGTCAATGACCGTAAAGGCAAACGAGTACGCCTGCTCATGACCCTGGACGTGAAAGATCATCTTTTCATTGAAGACTGGGTTCAGGTTGTGCCTGACCCGCCGGGTACGGTACGTCTTCTTGCCGAGCGACGCCACGACAAATGGATCCATGTCGAAGCTGGTCCTGGTCAGGTTCGACTCGGGCGGAAGATCGGTGATTTTGCAAATTTCCAGGAAGATTATGCCAACCACGTCGGAGTAGCCGTTGTTGAAAGCGTACGGGTTCTGACGCCGTCTCCTCTTCAAGCCCTTGATCCTCAGGCGGCGGCGTCGCCTCTCGGCCGTCTCGGGCTTGGACGCATCCTCCCCTTCTTCAAATGCATCGTCGTCGAACTCGGTGAGGTCTTCGTCGTCGTCATCTTCGTCGGGCGAGGACGAAGAAGTTGGAGCGGACCTTGGACTTTTGGTCGGTTTCAGGAGCGGGGTCATGCACGGCGTGAAGTTTCGAGACGAGCCGACAGGGACGGTGCCGATGAGGCTGTAGAGCTTCTCAAAGACCTGCTGCGGAGACGCTGCCGGGTTGGCCGTGTCGAGCAGGGTGAACTGGAGCATGACCTCGCCGGAGACGACGCTCGTCTTCTTGCCGGGCCGCTTGCTCTTGAGGGAAAACCATCGGGGCTCCTGCTCCGTCCTTTCGTTCTGGAATATCTCCTCGAGGGCCAGGTCGAACTCGCCCATGTAGTCCTTGCCAAAGCGATCCTTGTCCCAGCAGATGACTTCGAGCACGAGGCTCTGGAAGGAGCTGATGGGCAGCTCCTCGATGGCGTTCCACTCGGGGTTGAGGGTCTTGGGTACGGAGTGCGTGACGATGCGCGTGTCGCCGAGCGTAAGTACAAGATACTGGTCGCGGTCAGCACGGTGGCCTGGGCGAGACGCATACGGAGCTGTATCTCGCGCAGTCGAGGGGCTGCCTGCACTCAATGGAAACTTACCGGGTCGGATGTGCCTCCGCGATCTTTGGCGGCAAGGTCTCTGGCCTGCGAGGCAGCAACAATTAGCCCCGTGGACGCCAAGGTCCAGCCCCGGGACGGCAATGCTAGCATACCCTCATGATGACCACCTTGAGGCTCAGGCCGTTGCCTGCGTCGGCGGCCGGGGCCGCATGGTCGTTTCTGCCGGAACGCATTGGGCTTTGGCTCCGGGAGTTGCAGTTGGACGCGGACGAGAGGAGGCGGTTTGGAACAATCCTCATGGCGAAGGAGAGAAGCTGCAGCTGGGGCGGCGAGAGCTACCTCCAGGTTGCGGCACAACTCGTCGGAGAGAGGACGGGAGCTGCTGCTGCGGCGGCTGAGCGGGTATTATTAGGGAGGTGGTGACGCCACTGAGCCCAGCTCCACCGTGTCGGGGCGCCCGCAGCGCACTGTAGGCGCTGCGCCCTCTGGGCTGGTCCAGAGTCCAGACGAGGCCTCCGCGCGAGGCACACTCGAAGCTGCCGTACATGGCGCCGGCGGAGACGGGCCGAGGACGTTGGAGATGGAATGGTTGGCGCCGGCAAGCATCTGCCAAGCGGGTGTTGGGGGAGGAGATTCGAGCCCGTGGCGTCGAGCGCTTCCCACCTCGTCGGCCTGATTTCCAGTCTTGACCACCGCCGCATGAATACTGACAAATGCAGAAACCCCCCATCCGCCCTATGGCCGATTCGAGCTTGCACTGGATGGCGACTTGACGGAGACTCCCCTCGAACAATCAAGAGCCAGCAACGCGGCTTGAAACAGATTCAACGCCGCGTACTTCAGTGTCTTATACGCATGTGAGCCTTTTAATGGCTTACTGTCCGCCACCAGTTATCTGTCGCCTGGACGTCGATGTGCCGCGTCCTGCATGTTTTGCACGCCGTCAGGCAGTCTACCCAAGGTAACCTTGTATTTTCCCATACGTGCCCTATCCCACATCGTTCATTTTACAAAGTGGGAAGTACGAGTACTCCGTACTGGAAGACCGATGCAGCCAGAGCCTTGCACACCAGAAGGGATGGCTTGTCCTACGCACCAAGGCTGAATCCCACCAGCCTCTGTCGTTGCTCGATCCCGTTGGTCCATATATGCTTCTTGACGTCCCGGATTACTCCGTATACAAGAGCACAGTCTCGAGCGTAGAGCCGACGGTATCCAGACAGGGTAACAGTGGCGGCGACACTGACAGAGCTGTATTGCCAGCGCAACAGATGGCATGCAACCTGCCCGGGACATGCCTGCGAATGCTGCGATCACACCGTGGCTCAGAGCGGGAGGAACGAAACGCCTCGGGCACAATGCCGTGGTCGAGGCAACAGTGCGACATTGTACGCCTCGGAAATCACCAATCACAGCAGGCGCCGAAGCTCGAGTAGCGGCGTCGTCGTCGTCGTCGTCGTCGTCATGTTATTGCCGAGGCACCTTGAATATTGGCTACTGAGCCACGCTGGAACGCGACAGTGTGAGCTCGACCAACGCACACAGTTGGCGCCTTTCCAGCGTCAGAGATCCCCGCTAAGCCCCGTTAATATTACATCAGGAGGGTCATGTAGGCTGGAACATGTCCAGCTTGCTTGCTCCATTAATGCTTCCTTGGCAGCATATCGATTCAGTGATGGACACGTATTCTGTGGCTTAGAGGTCAAGGAGAGGAGATACAACCAGATAAGGAAGCTACACAGACAATGGAGTCGAGGTCAAGGCACCGAGTAACGTCACGGCTGACCGTATCATATCCCGTCAAGGTGTGTATAGGAGAGTTATGGGCAGTTTCTCTCATTTCTCCAGACCGGCGATCGCTTGATTGAAACTCGGTGCTCAAGATGGGACGCTTCCGCCAAGTGTACAGCTGAGGTCCAGCGCTAGGAAACGCCCGAGGCTGAGCGAGCCTACCTTGGGCCGTACTCGCACGAGTGGTTGTAGGAGCATGACCACCCACAGCCCAGCAACGGGTCGTGGCTGTTGCTGCTGATCCAGCGAGGCAGAGCCGGAATTTCGGAAATGAGAGAATTATCGGCTCTAACTAAACGGCGGCTCCCTTCCGTCTGGAAGCCCGTGATGAATGTGAGCCGCCCACCAACCCGCAGGGTGCCATCGTGTCCAATGGGGCATGAGACACTGAATCGGCCCAACTCGGTTAGAACGGTGTTAATTGCCCCGTAGCAGCGCGGCCATTCCGGAGAGCAGCGCGAGACGCGATGCCATGGATGACGAGTTGGAACCCTCGTGAGTCGTTAGTATCCAGGCATTGCTCACGTGACGCGTTTTCTCATGCTTCTGGCCCGCATTAGCTCGTGAAAAGTCGGACGGAAATCGAGCACAACTCTTGTCAGTGACGCAACCATCCAAGCAACACCCTCGCGACGAGGCGGCCGACAAAAGCGGCAGCTGGTCACGCATGAAATTTCCGGACACGAAGTACGGAGTTGTCACAGCCCGCATTCCTCCGCGGAACGGGGAGGGGACAGGGCGAGGGAAGCGTGGGCCCAAGAAATTGACGTACCTTACGAGTAGTTTCTAGACAATGAAGCCCCTTTCTTGGTTCCCTTGATCGGGCTTTCGTGGTCTGATGGGCCACTTTTTTTTATCTGTGACGGGCCTTTATGGAGCCAGCGGAGAGCTCCCGCCTGCGCGAACTGAGCTCCCCAATTGTTGGCTCGGCCGACTTCCACCCGTCCCTCCTCCTTCACCTCGTCCTTCATGTCGCACCACGCACACGGGCACGAGCACGAGCACGACACCAATCCTCAGTCGAATCCCATCGCCCGGCAATCGAGCAGCTTCGTGCAGTCTTCGACAAGCAAACCCATCTGAGCCGAGTTCTGCGCAGGGCCCAGACGACCGCATAGTCAGACGCGCGCCGCGAATCCTGCGACGAGACCATGTCCTCACCCTCCGCCTCCTCCCAGGCAGGGAAGCGCAAGAGAAATGCCGCAGGCGTTGGCTTCGCGGCAGACTTGCTGCACGGCGCACAGCAGACGTCGTCCCGCGATGCCTCTGGCGAGGAGGGCGACACCACCGCCCCCGAATCTGGACGCAACCATCGACGCAGCTCCAACGGCGCAGGCCCGAATCCTAAGAGACAGCGGGCCAACCCGGATCGGACCGTCGATGCTGCCAGCCATTCCCTCGACCCCGGCGAGCCCAGCGACACGACCGAGGCCAGCATCGACATCGCCGAGCGCGTCGGCCGAAAGGGCCGCAAGCCTGTCAAGGGCGACGAGGAGAAGACCATGGCTCCGCCGCCCATTGGCGAGCTGACGCACCCGGCTGGCGGCTTCAAGACGAACGCGCCCCCCGTGGGACGACCGGTCAGGGTGTACGCCGACGGTGTCTTTGATCTGTTTCATCTTGGGTACGTTCCTCCCTGCCTCGGCTGGCATCCGACCACCTTGAAACTGACCCATGACTAGGCATATGCGCCAGCTCGAACAGGCCAAAAAGGCATTCCCGGATACAACACTCGTCGTGGGGGTGACAGGCGACGACGAAACACACCTGCGAAAGGGACTGACCGTCCTGTCCGCCAAGGAGCGCGCCGAAACGGTTCGCCACTGCAAGTGGGTGGACGAGGTCATTGAGGACTGCCCATGGATTGTCACCCCCGAGTTCCTCGACGCGAATCGGCTGGACTATGTCGCCCACGACGATCTCCCGTACGGAGCAGCCGAGGGTGACGACATCTACCAACCGATAAAGGCGGCAGGAAAATTCCTCGTCACTCAGCGGACAGAGGGCGTCAGCACCACTGGCATCATCACGAGGTGAGTCGAATCGTACTTATGCCACGTCTACGAGACACAGCTGACATCATGTGCAGAATCGTTCGCGACTATGAAAAGTATCTTGCCCGCCAGTTCAGGCGCGGAACCTCGCGGCAGGAGCTCAACGTCAGCTGGCTCAAGAAGAACGAAATGGATCTGAAGCGCCACGTCCAGGATCTGCGGGAAAACATCATCACCAACTGGACTACCACTGGCCAGGAATTGAGCCGAGAGCTGAAGCAGTTCTGGCCGGCAAGTCGGCCCCAGAGCCCTGCCCGATTCAATTCTGCTGGTGGCGACATGGCGAGATCACCTACCTCGCTGGCGCCCGGAAATTCGAAGGAGTTCGTTACCGGCTACGCGCTCGGTCTTGTGGGCGGCGTGCGCTCATGGGTAAGCAACGACTCACTCTGGCCTGTGACTACTATCCCAGACTTTAACGCTCACACACAAGTGCAGATGACCAAGAACCGGAGAACGGTCGCGGACAACAGCCGACCCGCCAGCGATGACGAGGAGTCTGACGAGAGCCACGATGGGCGTAGAAAGTCGATGCCCAACCTGGTTGCGCCCACGCCTACCAAAACATAAGCAACAGGATGCCGTGTTGCTAGTCTCAAGTTGACGATAGTTTGCGACAGTTCCGATGCGGTTTGACGTGCTGGGTCACAAGGACGGTGGAATGGTCCAAAATTGGAGGTTGTCTGGGTTAATACTAGAGGGAACAGACAACATGGCGCTACGGTTCACTGGATAGTTTTCAATAACTCATTTACGACTATGCTTTCCTTCTGGCTCATGCTGTGAGCCTGTGATCAATGTAGCCAGGCCGTGGCTGTATGCGTTGTCTAGTTCCACTGCAAGCGCATGTTGATTGCAGGATGCGGTGGACAGTCGCTCGCACAGGCAGTGCACGACAGAACCCATCTCTCAAGCCCTCCGGACCCTCCAGTCGTCTCTAGGCTCTCTGTGTTACACTCCCGTCTATTCGCAGCACCCGCAGTCTTCAATGGTGGGCCCTGGGATCCTCCTGCCCCCTATGAGACCTCGGTAGGTCGACCAGCTGGCCCCCAAGAATTGGAATAGCCACAATCGACGGCTCTGCCCGGCATGGGGTGGCTCGCGCCTATGCGGCTAAGTAGAATGGCAAGCGAGCATAGGTGTTTCGTCGGGTGCTGTCGGCTCTGGGGCCGCAGTCCCGCGCGAGGGTGAGGGTTGTATCGCAGACGGGATCGCACATGGGTGCCCCTTGGGGGGCGGACGGAAGTGCTGCGCATGAGACCTTGTCCTGTTCGCACGCCGTCTGCCTCGCTTGCGCTGATGTGAGCAGAGGATCGTCGCAATCATTCTTCACGGATTGTCGGGTCGGACATGGTGTCCCTATACAACGCGCAGGGCATGCATGAGATGAAGAGCGAGGCGCAGGCCGTCGCCGAGATTCTAGAAACAGCGCTATGCTGCGCAACCTCAATAGTACATTGGCCGCCGTCTACTTTGCCGATGCCGGTTCCGTTCTGGCCATTTGCGTCTTCTATTTTTGAAAGCGGCTCGGCGTCGATGAGAATTTGGCGCGATGTTGTGCGAGGGAACCGAACAGTGGTGGCTAAAAATAGCTCTCGAGCTGTAAGCGCTGAGGGCAAGCAAATCAGTGGAGGCAGGCACGAACTGTACGACAGCGTCTGCAGGTTGGACGTGGCAGGGAAGGAGCGGATGTGCGGGTACCTTTTCCTTCATGCGAGGGACCCGAATCCCAGCACCAACAGCATCTTGCTTTGCCCATCCCGTCGCCAACCGGAATCAGAGCCTTCAATCTCGATGCAGGGCGAACCTGTCCCAACCGCACGCGAAAGGCATGGCCAACACGCAGCAAGCAACCATGGCCGATGGGTCGCTTCCGAGAATAAAGTGCGCTCCGCCACGCGGGGCATGGGTGGTGGTGATCTGGACCAGCAGGAGCAGCAGCACGACACTGGAGGAATAAGCGCCAGGCGGGCTTGGCCATGCACATTTGGTCGCAGTGACGCGCTCCTTTTGCGTTGTTGGGTTTACGGTTTGCTTGCCAGCCCTGGCGGACGGGTCTGTTTGGTGTACTAACTTGTGAAACAGTGTTGGTTGTGATGGACGGCAAGCATGGCTCAGACATCGCCCTGAACTGCAACCGACGAGAATCACGAGATGCGGACAGATATAATCGCGGGCGAAATATGTCCGATTGGTCGGCCGACGCCGGTCCATTACGATCATCTGAGTGCTGACGGCTTGACTGCTCGCTCTGGCACGGCAGCCAAGGCTCATTGAATCAGCCAAGCGGGGACCAACAGCCGTTTCAGGTTCGAAGAGATAAGATGGCATATTCTTGGCCATCAACAGGCATCGCCTGATGCACCTTGAAGATGAGTCCAGCGTCGCAGCGGAAGCGTTTTGACTGTTATTCGAACACATACTCGTACGGGCCACAGGCATGGAGTGCTTGATCCTTGGTTTCGCGCTTCTGCGCCAGCCAGGTCAGCTACGCCTGGCAGATCGTTCAACGGCGCGGGCCATGTGCCCCATTCCGTCCAAATGGCTGCCCAGCAGTTCCCAGACGGGATTGGCACGGCCAAGCTGCTTGTACCATTGTCTGTGCACAAGAGACACCGGCCAGGGGACTTTTGCTGCTCGGAAGGCTCCGAACCGCAGCACGGGCTGCTGTCTGGTCGGCTGTCGCTATGATCTGGCCCAGGGATGTGGAGGGTTAGCGACAGACGCGGGTTCACGGCAAGGGATGGTTTCGAGACGAATCAACCAACGGAGACATTCAGAGCATCACCGGTACCCTTGTGGCGTACGCCAGTGGCTCGCTGACGGCCCGCGCGCAGCCGCTAATCTGACTTGCATCAACAGGCGGGATGCACTAAGCAGTCCGAAATACTACTCTGGACGAAGGACCGGCCAGGCCAGGGGACGCTGTTGGAATCCTTGCGGCAGAGGAACCCATGGCAACGGCTCTCGCATCTCCAACAATCGTGCCTCGCATCCGTCTGGGCCGGCGCGGGAGTCTATTCCCATCAGAGGCTGCTTCTGCGACATATTTTGGCTCGCGCAGCCGTGAAACATGCGCTGCACATCACCGACAGATTGGAAGTGAATCAGCTTACGTACGGGATGGCGACACCAGGCACGACGCACAGCAAACATGGCATCGTCGGATGGGCTGCTGTTGGTTGTCCGAACAGGCTCCGCCACCGTCGCATCGACTCTGATGCCAATCACGCTGACATTCAGCTGCCCCTCAGACTCCGCTTTGCACTTCCCCAGCCCGGTCGATGAAGCACCTGCCGACTCACAGCCACCGACGCCATGTACTGCGACGTCCTGATCCCACGGTGTGTTTCGCCCATGGTTTCCGGCTCGCATTTGACGCCATACCCGCCAGCCCGTCGTCTCTACCGCGGAGCGCAGTGCATGCTGCTGTTTGTTTGCGCTTGGCGACCCTCACACAACCCTCTTACTCGTACTAGCCCGGGCGACCAGTCCACCTATGGGCGGAGAGCTGCCAGCGAGCTGCAAACTATTGGTTTCTCCTCTATCGTAGTTCTAATTACGGTCCCCATCATCAGCCACAACACCCTCCATTGCCGTCGTCTCCGTCTCCGCGCATCAGCAGCAGCACACTGCTGCCAGCTGTTTGCTGGCCAGTCGTCTGGCCGCTGTCCTGATCGAGTCGAGGCTGGACATCCCTGTCTCCTGATGCCCCCCTTTGCCCCCCCTCCATGCCTGCGGGCGCATGTTCGGCTGGGTTTGCTCACCAGTACGGAATACCGACTGCCTGTGCTGTCAGCCTCGACCAGGGTCACCCAGGAAAACGGACCTGCGTTGCCCAGCCGTAAGACGACTTGACACACTGATGGAGGAGTTTGCCTTGGGCGTTTGCCCCGGCCCACGTCCAGAGCGGGATGCATGTGCGCCCCAGGCTCAGCTCCTGGGGCTGGCTGCTGTTAGTCGACAAGATACCGGGATCATGGATCTCATCGGACGTGGTGCTCTGCCTAGCCTCATCGCCCTACCCTCTGCCTCTCTCTTACTTCTGCCTGTTCAATCTCACCTCGACTTGACAATGCCTTCTTCCAGTCCTATCTTTGTCATCGGAGCACATGCTGTTTCATTGCAGATGGGGGCTGCGTGTCATCTCATCCCCCCGTTTTAACTCATGAGGCTGAGAGCATACAGACTGGCATAGGCCCTCTCGAACCCCAGACTGCTACCATCACCCAGCACAGACGCCATTGCCGTTGAGGCTCTTGATTCTCTCTGGCGCCACAGCCCCCCCTTGCATCGACTACACCACATCCCCATGCGGCCACGGCAGTTTCCAGAAACGTGATCTACAGCAGCCGTGGTCGCCAACGCGTCTATTAGCCAGGAGGGCTGTGTTCTGCTAAGTCTGGTTCTGTGCTTCCCCGGCCTGCAGGCATTGGCGCTTCTCTTTTTATCCCTGCTTCCAGTTTGAGTTTGCACAATGGCCAGTCTCAGAAATATCATGAACGTCGATGACGATCATGCCGACTCTCATTCCTTAAAGAAGCCGAAGGAGTCGGTGCCGAGATCCTCTCAGCATCCCGAGTCGTCGGCCTCCACGACAAGTTATGCCAACCCAGCCAACCTATCCATTACCACATCACCATCATCGTCTGCAAGGGGTCATAAACATAGTCCACCATCACATCACCTACACTCGTTAGCTGTTGAGACGTCGTCGTTTCCCCTAGGCCACTCTACTACCAACGGTGCCTCTGATCGACGTCAGAGCAACACCAGCACCGACTCCATGGATTCACCATATGGGCAGGACCATGGACATGGTCACGGGCACGCCGGAGGATCATATCCCGGTGGCCCCATGAGGCCTTTCGTCTCTAGCGGAGACGTATCCGTCAAGCTGACTCCCATTACGGGGAGGGTCAGTCGAGCGAAGAAGGGACTAGCGGTCCATACCTGTGACTTGTGTCGGCCCCCGAAGGTATGGAGTCGCATCCTCGCTGGCTGCTCTCAACTAGTTGCTGACCTTTCATATAGACATTTACTAGGGCTGAACATTTGAGGTTTGGCTTTTCCTTTTCTCATTATATAGAACGTCATGTTTGACTGACCGGCTCGTTTAGGAGACATCAGTTGAGTCACCAGCCCGCAGAGCTGGCGTGCCAGGTGCCGGGCTGTGACAAGGTCTTTCATCGCAAGGATCTCCTTGAACGTCACCAACAGAGGCAGTAAGAGACCACGTGTGACAGATCCACTACTTGCGTTCGAGATTGTTGACCTGGTATAGTGATCAAGACGGCAATGTGGCCAAGGGTGCTCCTCGCCACTCTTCCGGCGTACCGTACGGCTCCGGAAGTCCTGGACGTGGCCCCTACGGCGGCTCCCCGCCGGGAACTTTGCAGATGCCGCATGCCTTCAACAGCCCGCCTACTAGCACCAGTTCGACGACCAGCGCATCAACTCAAGGCATGCCCATAGGGTCACGGGGCTGGCCAACTACCAGCAAGTCGACACCTCACATGCGCGATACACAAGACGAGTTTACGATGGGAGGTGTCAAGACCGAGTACATGATGAACTCCGTGCCCAATCTTGCGGCCGCACCATCGGGAGTAACGGCTGGCTATTCTGAACCTCTCTCGGGACCCAGCCTTGGAGTGTTGGATCCAGTTCCGCGAGTCTGTATATCTGACGTTGGCGGCACTTCGACTGTCCCCTGGCAGGACAGCTCCGGCATCATCTCGTCATCATCGGACTGCAGCTACTCGACTCCGTCTTCAGACGTCTCGCGTGGCCACCTTGCACCAGTTCGTGCCTCAAGCACCGACTGGACCGGATCCCTTGGGCAAACAAGTGTCGCGAGGGACATGCAAAGCCCAATCATGGGCAACGGTAACTACCCTCTCCCTTTTGGATATGGCGCCTCTCCGCCCCAAGTCTACCCACCGCTCTACGGGGACGGTCCCGGCGTCGCGCTTTCTGGATATGACGAAGGCCTATACAGTTCCCATATGACAAGCACCACAGTTCGTAGCCTGTCCCCGCAAGTGGCTGTGGGTCAATCTTCTGAGACTTTAGTCACTACACGGTCAATGCTACCTGCAGACCGAGTAGTCAACCCTCTGGCATGCGGTCGTCAGCCAGAGACGGCATTCGGACTGCTGACGGCCCACGACCTCATGCCAGTCTCGTTGACCTGTGAGGCTCGCAGCGCCATACCAGCCTACCTTGACGTCTACTGGGACAAGGTACATCCCATGTACCCCATAATTCACCGAGCCACCTTTGAGGATGCTTCAGGGGTAGATGTGGCGCATCTCGACGTGCTTCAGTGTGCCATGGCGGCCGTGGCTACTCAGTTCCTGGGACACAGGGAGCACCGGGTCAATGGAAGCCAGCTGCACGCTTATGCATGGCACAAGGCCATGACAGTGAGTGTGACTGCACATGCCTGTCGAACGAGCCGCTGACGTGCTTGTGTCTAGTTTACGCAATCCCCAAACTGGTCTATGTCGACCATGCATGCGATTCTGCTGTGCGAGTACTACGCGCGGTTCCGGGGGCGAAGCAAGGAGGCGTACCGGTCGTCTCCCCAATTCAATACTTTGTGCCAAATGGTTAGTTCCCAAGTTCTTCCTGTCTGAGCGAGACCAAGGTGTTCTGCGGCGTTTACTACTTGTTCCTTCTGGTCTTGTTCCTTTCACTTTTCTTTCACTTCTTCTCTTTATTTTCTTTATTTTCCTCAATCTCTTATATTGTATAGGTTCCTCTCTTTCAAGCGATTGTGGGGTCAGCATCCCAAAGATCATCTCGCTCAACTCCGTTGCAGGTCGCCAACAGTCAACACGCTTTGCAGCCGGCCCAGGCCGGGTGCGACATTTCTCGGAGGTGGAAGACATGGGTTCGTCTGGAATCGCGCCGAAGGCTTCTGGCGGCTTGCTTTCTCCTCAGCGTCCACGGCATTTTGTATTATGAGCAACCCTTCACTGCCGTTCTCGGCCTGGACAATTTCTCGCCCATGATGCTCTCGATACCATTGTCGGCCAGCACGAAGTTTGCCTGGGAGGCAGAGAGCGTCGAGATTTGGGCCAGTTTTGAGCCCGCGGCGATGAAGTTGCAGACCGTGGGGGACGCCTTGCAGGAGTCGTTGACCGCTGCGACCATTGATTCCATGCCTCCCTTCGATGCCTCGCTTCTCCTCGCAGCGCACGCCCTTCAGCTACCCAGGAGGCAGCGCCATAGCGAACCCGACACTTTGGAGGACGCCTCATGCATCAGCACTGGCGAGATGTTCATCCCAAAACTGTTTCCCAACTCGCCCGGCGGCTACACCTACCTGGCGCTTCACTACACGCCGCTCCATTGGCTGCTGTCCGTCTCTGGCGATAGCTGGGTGTTCAACAAAAAGATTGCCCGAGCTAGCTCCTTCTTGGAGCACCAGAAGAAGCTGGTGAGGTGGCGAAACTCTGGCAGCGCGGTGGCGGCAACCGTGTTCGCTGCCAAGGCACTGAAGATCTTCCTCAACTTGGGACCAAGTGCGCTGGAGGGTCACGAGGTGCTGCTGGCCAGTCAAAAGAGAGGCTCGCCATGGAGGGACATTTCCGACTTTTGGGGCGTGTACGTGTGTGCGCTCATCTGCTGGGCTTTTGGACACGTGGGGAAGCCTAGCGGCAGCAGGTCTTCACGAGGCGCGGCGGTGGGATGGATCCAGACGGTTGCAGAGCTGGAGCCCGGGCAGCTCCAGACCATGGCTGGGTGGGAGGATTCGCAGGGAGTTGTTGGCCTGGTGCACGATGTGTTGGAGAAGGACTGCCTTGGCGGGCGAAGCATCCTGTACGCCGACGCCGTCGGTGTGCTGCGGAAGCTGCAAGAGGTGGACAGCTGGAAATGGTTCTAGAGAGGGGGGCATGAATGGGATGGCGGTGGTATGGCTACATGGTAGGGGGTAATGTCTTATGAAGTGTACGACTGAGCATCTGGCGGATGGGCATGATGAGGGCATCGGGACGGCGCATGGGCAGTTAGAGGTTCGCTGGTTCGCTCACGGGGGCATTGGGTGGTGGTGTCTACGGGGGCATAGATTTTGTACTGGCGTTGTTTTCTTCATTATTGCGTTTTTGCTTTGCTGTTCAAGTCTGTATGGGTGGTTCCATCTGTCGGGTCAAGTGTCGGACATGGATACACCTCCAACTGGCCTTCTTCCCACGAAATTGCCTTCTTTGGTCGGATTATACGAATACCCTACCTGTCTCGGCTTTTTTTGTTTTAGCAACGGCTCGGTAGACGACGAGCGACTCTCGTCCTGAACAAAGACCATCAAACACCCTGATACCCCGTAGCAAAGCAAACCTGCCACGCCATCCACCACCATCATTGGCTCCCCCTTTCCGGCATTATCGTACAGAGCAGGCGGACTGCGCCGAGGCTCCCCTCCCCTCTGGGCACTCGCATTACCGCGCGCTCACGGGCCCAGCGGCGGGAGAAGGCGTCGTCCGCGGAGCAGGACGTGGGCGAAGCTACCGCGCGTACGGGTGGAAGCCCCGGTTGCTGCCGCGCCCGCCGCCGCGGTAGTTGGCGCCCGGCCGGCCGGCGTTCTTGGGTCCCGTGGGCGCGTTGGCGGGCGGCGCGTTCTGCGGGTCGGGCGTGGCCTGGGCGCCTCTGCGGAAGCCTCCTCCGCCGGCGTTGGGCTGCGGCACGTCGTCGTACATGCCCTCCCACGACGTCGGGGCTCCGCCGCCCATGCCGTAGCCGCCGGCCTGTCCGCCGTAGCCGCCTCCCCGACCGCCCCGGCGGCTGCCTCCGGGTCCCTGCGGGGGCTGCTGCTGAAAGCCGCCGTAGTTGGCCTGGTCGCCTCCTGCCGGTGCTGCTGCTCCGACGCCGCCGCCCTGCTGCTGCTGCTGCTGCTGCTGCTGCTGCTGCATCATCTGCTGCTGCATCTGCTGCATCATCTGCGGATTCATGTTGGCCATCATGTTCTGCGGGTTGTTGCCGCCAGCGCCGCCGCCACGGCCCATCATCTGCTGCATCTGCTGCATCTGCATCATCTGCTGCCACATGGCCGGGTTCATCTGCATGCCGCGGTTCATGGCCATCTGGTTCTGCATCATGGCAAAGTACTGCTGCATGCGCTGGAAGTACTGCGCCATGACCTGCGGCGTCATGCCGCCGTTGCTGCCGCCGCCCATCTGCCCGCCCATGCCGCCGCCCTGCCCGCCCTGCTCGTCGCCCTTGCGGAACTTGCCGCGCTTGGCCGCCTCTTCCTCCTCGCGGAGGTTGCCCCGGGGCTGCGCGCGCTTCACCTCGACGGGCTTGCCGTGGATCTCGAGCGGCACGTTGATGCACGCCTCGACGCCGGCCTCGCTCTCGAACGTGACGAAGCCGAAGCCCCTGGGCCGCCCCGTGTCCTTGTCCATCATGAGCGTGGCGTCGACGACGCGTCCGAACTGGGCGAAGAAGTCGCGGAACTCCTGGTCCGTTGTCTCCTGGCTGACGCCGCCGACGAAGATTTTGCTCGTCTTTTCCTGCTCGTCGCGCGGGATGGCGCGCTTGGGGTCGATCTGCGTCGTTGTTAGTCAATCTTCCATCTGACACCTGCAGGGGTTCACTTACGATCTTTCCGTCCAGAAAGTGCTCCTTGACCATGACGATGTTGACCGTCTTGGCGTCCTTGAAGGTGAGGAACCCGAAGCCGCGGGACCGTCCGGAGCTGCTGTCCCGCATAACCGTGCACTCGACGACCTCGCCGAATTGAGAAAAGTAGTCTCTCAGGGATTCTGCCACAGTTAGCATCATGGCCTGTCCCGCTGCGTTGACAGGGTAGACTTACGATCCGTAGTCTCCCAGTTCAGTCCACCAATAAACATCTTGCTGCACCAAAGAGTCAGCAATCAATACAACATCAACAGTCAGAGCCGTCATTGCAAATTGTCGAGCAGGTAAAGGGATCCTCGGGACTGGCATCTTCGGGCTTCTCAAATGGGCGTGTCGGCGCAGAGACTCGGCGGCGTGACGGCATCTAGCGGTACGGGCTGCCTTGCGCCTCGTGGTTGGGCATCATGGCGGTCGCTGCAACCCTGAGCTTGGTGTTGGCTACCCATATCCAAGCATCCCCCAGGTCCGAGTCGTTTTGCCCTGCAGAAGTGGGAACCCAAGGCTCGCCCAAGCATTGGTTGAATTGGCGGCGTTTCCTTGTCGAGAGAGACCGAGGGGAGTAATCCTTCCAGTCCAGCCGTGTCATCATCGTTGATCGAGGAGCCATGTCGGATGCCATGACCGCGGCCGGCCGTGTCGAACAGAGCCAGGATTGATTGCCGAACAGTAGGCTTCAACAACACGAAGACAGCGCGCGCGTGGCGAGAAAACCAGTTCAAGCTTGTCGACTTTGTCTCTTGTTCTGTCTTCTTCTTCTGTTCGGCTTGTGCTATCGTCTTGACCCTTCTGTCTCTCTGAATGATTCTGACTGTCTCATGCTAGGTACGTAGTGACCTTGAGCGCTAGCCGCTGCGAATCTCGCTGCTACAGCTGTCTGGGACTGCAATTGCATCGGGTGCCTCAAAGTCCCCCGTAGCTGGTGGCTATGAATGGCAGGAGCATGGTCCTGGGTTGACTAGGGTCGGCAGGTAGGTAGGTTCTGGCTCGATATATCCACAGGATGAATGTCCAGCTTTCAGATCGGGTCCACCTCTTCCCAGTGTATTCTTGCGGGCTCCTCTCCGCCCGGAGGACGTGACACATCCTCCGAGTCTTTCTCGTGGCGAGAGTGCGCATGCCCTGGGTTGAGCATGGTTCTCCATCCGAGTTTGCTGAAGTGTCCGTGTTTTCGCTTGACCAAGCCGAGCCTCCCACTCCCAAGCCTGACCGCTTCCCGCCAAGACAAGCCAGCTTGACACCATTGCAGAGAATAGCCCGAACACGCCACAGGTGCCGCAGAGCGATCCTGCTCGAGCCGCACTCGAGCCAATCGTGGATAGCAAGACACGCCGGACGCAGAGAGCCCGTCGATATGGGAGGGGATGTGGATGATGCAAATCAAGAGCGCAGGGAATGGATTCACTTACCCGTCGTCTTTGGCACTTGCCTTGTGGACAGTTCCGTAGGGCGGAGTCGATGGCGCGTCGTCATGTTGCACAGGGGGGGGTATGGCGGTGCTGCTTCCTCCTCCACCAAGGTTGAAATCGACCTCGTCATCGTCGTCATCTTCATCCGCGTCTTGCTGCATGTGCTCATCATCGGCAGGTTGGGCAGGCTCGTGGGCAGCCGGCGCTGCGCTGTCGTTTTCGACTTTCGGGGCTTCGACAGCTGGAGCCGCAGCTTGAGGGCCAGGTCCTGTCTTGGAGGCGTCGTTGTCGTCGTAGCTGCGAGTCACGTCAGCAAATGGCGCACCCTTGCACAGCATTCTGGTGACATACAGATCGGCGAAGAGATCCTCTTCGAAGTTCTCGGGCTCGGTCATGGTCACGGAAAGGGTGCGGATCGATCAGAATTGTGCTTGGGTTCCAGGGACGTCTTTGCGACCCTCACTCCGCTTCTGGGCGCTGCAGATGCAGGAACTCGATAGTAAAATCGATGAGTCCCAGGTGTGAATAGGGAAACAAAGGAACAAAAGGGCGTGGTCGAGCGCGTCGGGGGGAAAAAGGATGGCGGGTTGATGTGATGGCCCAGAAATTGACAAGGCGTGGTGGAGGAGTGGAGGTTTCTGCGGGACGAAGCTACACAGAGCGGGCCTCGGCGTTCTTGGTTGGCGGCAGAGCGTGGATGACTAACAGCATGGGGCAGCGAGTGTCAGCCAATCATGTGCGACGGCGGGGCCGCGACGCCTGCCAGCGCTGCGACTGCTGGAAGCGCCAACAGCCCTGTATTGTTTCAGGCCATCGTCAGCCGGGCTCAGTGGGTGTCCGCCTGTAGCGCTCGGGCACAGGTGCAGCCATGCAGGTAGGTGGCCTGTTGAGTGACCAGCGCACAAGACCAGACATCACCGCCAAACCAAAGCCTCGAGCTGCACGCAACGGGGCTCTCGACCAGCCTCGACCCGCGCTTCCTCGCAGAATGAGGCGCCACCTCGGCCCTGTCGACGACCGTCTGTGATCATGTGGTCGTCCTCGGGAAGCGGCAAGAAGCCGGCCGCTTCAGTGAGTGTCCTCCAGTGCATCGTCGTCGCCCAGCGTCGACTGAATGCCTGCTCGTGATGCTAACGGCCCTACGGCCGCAGGAGATGGTTCAGGTCGGTATGTTCAACGCCGTCCCCCCAGACGCCCCAGAGGACGCGCAATTGGGACAGCCGCTAACCGCAGCTCGGCCATCCATCGACAGATCGATCCGAGTATGTTCTATACGCTCTGCACGCAGCCGTCGTGGCCCCCGCTGACGCCTCGGCTTAGATCCGCCTCGCCGTTCTGGCGACCGCCGCTGCGGGAGAACGCTCCTAAGAGGAGCGTCACCACGCCGGCAGGTCGCGATCCCAACCTGGTGGTTGGCGCGGCCTATTCGCATGCCGACATCCTCAAATTCGACTCCCTGTACGTCGTCGCCCGCACACGAGACACGAGACGTGAAACCCCACTGAGCGAGCAGCTGACAGCGTTGACTAGAAACCCCTCCGGCTCCTCCTCCCGCCCCAAGACCCCCCCGTCCTCGTCCTCTGCCAAGATCCGCGTCCATGAAGCCTCTCCTCCGCCGCGGCATTCTGCGGGACGCGGCTCTCCCCCGTTCAAGAGCTACATCAATTTCCTTTCCAACACCAACGATGACTGGAAAGCCGACGAAGACGAGTTGCTGGGGTACGAAGACGACGACGGCGACGACTTTGGCTTGCCCAGCCTCTCCAACATGAAGAGGCGAACCAGAAGGATAGCTTCACAGAACAAGACTGATACTGGCGCCCTGTCGCCTGCCTTGGAGGGCTCGTTTGCGATGCAGGCTAGGCGCCACTCGAACAGTGCTGACATAGCAGTCGAGCGCCCGCCGCTCTCATACCCCATGCCAAAGAAGAGCGAGGGCAAGATCCTCCGGCCACAGTACAAGGAGATACTGAGAGGTTGGTGCCCATCTCTCCCGTACCGAGGCAAGCCGCTGACTGTCCCAGACCCCGCCAATGCATTGCACCTCATCAACTACCCTTCCGTCCCAAGCAACGCCACCCCCAAAGAGGCCGATGCGATCAACTCCCGAATCACACGAATCAACAAGTTCAAGAAGCTTCTGCAGGCGTCTACCATCTCCCTTCCAGAACTGCGGGCGCTGGCATGGTCAGGAGTGCCGGAAGAAGTCCGCGCCATGACCTGGCAGCTCCTCCTGAGCTACCTCCCCACCAACAGCGAAAGGCGAGTCGCAACGCTGGAGAGGAAGCGCAATGAATACGTTGACGGAGTTCGGCAAGCCTTTGAAAGAGCTGGCACCAGTGCGGTTGCTGCTGGGAGAGCACGAGGTCTGGACGAGGCAGTCTGGCATCAGATCAGCATCGACATTCCCAGGACAAATCCTCACATCGAGCTGTACAGCTACGAGGCGACGCAAAGGTCGTTGGAGCGCATCCTATACGTCTGGGCCGTCAGGCATCCAGCAAGTGGATACGTACAGGGCATCAACGACTTGGTAACGCCTTTCTGGCAGGTCTTCCTGGGGCTCTATATCGGAGATCACAATATCGAAACTGGCATGGATCCGGGCCAGCTGCCCAAGTCGGTGCTGGACGCGGTCGAGGCCGACTCGTTCTGGTGCCTGACGAAGCTTCTCGACGGCATCCAGGACCATTACATCGTCGCCCAGCCAGGCATCCAACGGCAAGTGGGTGCCCTGCGCGACCTTACCGCCCGGATTGATTCTACCTTGTCGAAGCACCTGGAACAGGAGGGCATTGAATTCATCCAGTTCAGTTTCCGGTGGATGAACTGCCTCCTGATGCGCGAAATCAGCGTCAAGAACACCATCCGCATGTGGGACACGTACCTCGTGAGTTCGCCCTCTGCCTCCCCCCACGCTACAATCCCTACTGACTCCCCATCAGGCGGAAGAACAGGGCTTCTCCGAGTTCCACCTCTACGTCTGCGCCGCCCTCCTCGTCAAGTGGTCCGACAAGCTCGTCAAGATGGACTTTCAGGAGATCATGATGTTCCTCCAGAGCCTGCCAACCAAGGCGTGGACGGAAAAGGACATTGAGCTGCTCCTGAGCGAGGCGTTCATCTGGCAGAGCCTGTACAAGGGGTCCGCGGCGCATCTCAAGGGCCAGCCTATCCGACCGCTCTTGACGAACCTGCAGCTGTGAGGGGGCTCCCGTGAGATGTGGGGGTAATTAATACGTAGGATATCGGGTGGACAGGGGGCTTTTATGAATGCATGTGTATATCTGGGGTATACATGTTGATGACCGAGTAGATCAACACAGACATCTACATCACCACCAACCTCGCGAGATGCCGCGCTGAACTAGAAGTGTACTTCCACGGTGCCTCGAGCACACTGAACCGAGTCAGGCTTCTCCTCAGGTATTCAAGTGTAACTAAACAAAAAAGGGGAGACACATCATCCCATGCTACAGCTTCGTACACGGGAACGGCCCCGTTCATCCTCCTTGCTACCCAGGACATCCATCATCCTCCTATCAAAGAAAGATACAAAAATCGGGCAACCCCCAGGGGCCCAGCCCGCAAGGTACCCAAACGCCAGTCGAGCGCCGAAACGGGCTCTATGCAAAGGCCGCCAAACTCCAGGCGATTATGATAAATGACGCCGCCCGCCTTGCCGTCGTATCCATGACGGCCGCGTCGCTGTCTGTCGAGCTACGCGGCGGCCCCGAGAATATGCGGCTCCCGCCTTTTTCGTCGTCGTCTTATGCAAACCGGTCCTTGTTCCATGCTCAGCTCCGCAGGTCGCCGACAAAGCCCAGCGTGTGCCTGTTCTCGTCGCACACGCGCGCCCACTCGAGCAGCAGCCGCCAGACGTACAGCCGCATGTCGTCGCGGCGGAGCACCCTGTCGGCCCACGCCTGGCCGCGCTCGGCGATGAAGCGCGCCGCCGCGTCGCCGGGGCTGCCGCCGTCGGCGAAGAACTCGAGCGCCGGGTAGAGGTCCTGGAAGGTGTTGTCGAGGGGCACAAAGTGCACCCAGGGGACGAGGCGGTCGTCGTGCCACTCGGCGTAGACGGTGGCCTTGAGGGGCAGGCTCGTGGAGCGCAGGAAGCCGCGGAAGCGGGCGCTGAAGGAGTTGCCGTCGGCGTCGGGCAGGTACTTGTAGTCGTACTGGTGCTTCATGGGCATCTGCTTCGCGACCTTGAAGTAGGGCGCGAGGAAGTCGCATTCGCTCTCGGGGCAGAGGTGCACAAAGGCCGTGTCGGCAAACTCCTTGATCCAGGCACCCAGCTCGCCGCGCCTCCGGTGACTGTTGGGGTACATGTCGGACGAGGGAAACTCAAAGGTGGACGCCCGGGTCCCGTCGGCCTCGGCGCGGGAGACGGTGGTGCCGTTGAGCATGTCGACGATCCGGTGGCGCTGGAAGTGGTGCCAGGTATTCTCCTTGGTACGGCCGCCGGAGCCGTCGCCGCGCCAAATCAGGCCGTTCTTCTTGCGCTGCCACGGAGGACCGTGGTTCTCTCCGCCAGAGTAGAACTCGTCCTGCGTCAGGTACATGGCTCCCGGGATGAGGATCTCGTTGTTCATAGGCAGCTTGGAGCCCCCGAACAGGGGGATGAGCTCCTCGGTCGAGGACAGGCTGACGGGTTCGATAAAGGTGCCGTGCAGGTGGCGCAGGTGCGGCTGCAGGCAGGGGTCCATGGCGGCCGTCCAGTTCTGCACGAAGCCCCTGAAGGCGTAGCTCGGCCTCCAGTTCTGGGGGAACTCGGCGGGCGCAGAAAAATCCTTGAGCTGCTCGATGCCGTGGGCCGGTGTGTCTGGGCCGCACGTCTTGACGGCGAGGTCCCAGTACTGGCTGCCAGGTCCGAACCACTGCGGGTCATAGGGGTCCGGCTTCTCCCGGTCGACGTGCTCCAGGCCTCTGAATTCGGTCGTCACCTCATTGACCTTGGCCAGCTTCCTCGCCCTGTTCTCCTGCTCCACCAGCTTCGCGATATCGTCGTGCGGCACCAGCAGCCGGGGCTCGTCCATCATGTTGACGGGCATGTCGACCTCGGGCAGGTGCTTGGCGAACTCGTCGACAAGGTCCGTCCACAGCTGCAGCCAGGGCACGCGGCCCTCAACGTCGCCATGGCCAACGGCCGTGCCGTTGCGCGCCTTGACCACCCAGTGCCACGCGTTGGCGCGCTTCTTGATGGTGTTGGGGTCGAGCGCCCAGAAGGGCGTCAGATCCTTGTATATGCGATCGAAGTACTCCTCGACAACGATGGCGTCGGCGTCGAGGGCGGCCTGGAACCAGCGATCGAAGCCCGGGGGCGGGTGTCGGCCGCGTCTGGCTCGGTATCTGGAGGCGGCGGCCTCGATGTTGTGGCTGCGGCGTGTCAAGAGATGCTCGTGGCGGGTCTTGGCCTCGATCATGAGCCTCTTGATGGGGTGCTTATGCCCGAAGGACATGGTATTGCGTTGGCCGGCGGCGTCCCATGATTTGGTGTCGTGCCACAGCACGTAGTTTGCGATGGCGAATGCGACGAGAAAAGCTATGGCCAGGCAGCGCACCGCGAGCCGCGAGTGCAAGACGCGCGGGCCCCAAAGCTTGGACATTGAGATGGCTATTCGGAGGACGATTAACTAAAGCATTGAAGAGCGCAGCGGATCGCGGACGCAAGGAGAGCGCTGAGGAACGCGGAGGGCGGTTTTGGAGGCGCGAATTGATGCGACCCGGAAGTATTGGATGAATCCGCATCCGGCCAGGGGCTGGGCGACTGGTAGGTAGCCCGTCGCTTCACCTTTCACCGCACGATACGACGAAGCCAGACGCCTCCGGGATCTTAAGTCAAGCTTAAAGCCGTCTCGGCCAATAGATGGCGCCATGCATGCCGGCCAGATGGAAGGGGCGCCAAGGTGATTCTGTCCAACGTGGCGGCCAGACAGAGGCGGGAGGGCCGCCATGATTGCGCCGACCAGCTGTTGCCATTAAGAGCAGCCTGCACAAGACGACATCATGGAGCTGCAATGTTCAATATGCCTACATCAGACGGAGGGACGGGCACTCCCGCCATCCTTGTGAGAGCCAAGGCACCCGTTCAGGGAAGCCCCGGCCGCCAATCCGCTATATAATCCTTAATATCTCGCGGGGTCCCGCGAACCTATTGCCTCCCAATCCGCTACCGTCGATGAGCCTTCTAGATGTCTCCCGAATGGCACAGCCGCCATACAGTTGATTACTGCCAAGTGAAGCTGGACTGGCGAGAATCGGAACCCCCAACCACACGTAGCAAATGCAACTACGCCGGCAGTGCGCCTAAACCCAGCACGGCGCCTCTAGTATATTTTTCCTTCTTTTCTACTTATGTGGTCCAAGACAATCATCCATGACAAAGCAGGGTAGAGAACAACCTTGGCTCAAGACAATGAGACCCACTCGGCTAAACCTCGCGCCAGCATCAACCAACCGACCAATCACAACGCCTCCAATTCCCATCACACAGAGGCGAATCTACCTCAACGCCGACGACCAACCTGAGCTCGCCGCCTCCCGCAACCCCCCCAAGCCCTCTCCCCTCCAACCGAACCTCGTCCCCCTCCGGTCCCCAGTCGAGATGCTGCCGTCGACGCGAACAGCGGCCTCCATGGCTCTGCGAGGTAAGCGCGCGCGCGCGCACTCCCGCCCGCCCGAAAATCATCCCTCTGTCCGGGCAGCCTGGAATGGGCTTTTGCTGACGTTGCGGTTGGGCCGAAAACAGTCAAGCCGACGACCGCGATGGTGCCGTTCCGTGCGGCGGCTGCGTTTGCGGCCGGTTCACGGCGAGAGGCGAGCTCATTGACGCCTCATGGCGGTGCGCCTGGCCTGGCCAAGGCCCGCAAGGAAGTCCCTCTGGCGAGCGAAGAGGGCACCAAGGGCGTCATCCAATACGCGCTGTACGTCTCCTCCCGTCGACACCGGAACACGTCCCTGATATACCCCCCCCCCC
>PKSG01000142.1:26115-40701 GCA_002916505.1 Tolypocladium paradoxum
GTCGTGTCGTCTGGCTAACCGTCGTGTGTTTCCAGCACCTCCCTCGACGTCATCGCCAACTGGGCCCGCCAATCCTCCCTCTGGCCCATGACCTTCGGCCTCGCCTGCTGCGCCGTCGAGATGATGCACCTCTCCACGCCGCGCTACGACCAGGACCGCCTCGGCATCATCTTCCGCGCCTCGCCTCGCCAGTCGGATGTGATGATCGTCGCCGGCACCCTCACCAACAAGATGGCCCCGGCCTTGCGCCAGGTCTACGACCAGATGCCCGAGCCCCGCTGGGTCATCTCCATGGGCAGCTGCGCCAACGGCGGCGGCTACTACCACTACAGCTACAGCGTCGTCCGCGGCTGCGACCGCATCGTCCCCGTCGACATCTACGTGCCCGGCTGCCCGCCCACCAGCGAGGCCCTCATGTACGGCATCTTCCAGCTGCAGCGCAAGATGCGCAACACCAAGATCACGCGCATGTGGTACAGGCGGTAAAAAGGGGCGCGAGGAAACAAGGGAAGAAAGAGTGGAGGACTATCGAAAGTGGAGGGCGTGGAATATACAGGCTGGGCGATGGGGAGGCGAGCCCTTGAACTATCAGTTTCCTTTTGTTCTTACGGGGTGTACACACTGGGGTCAGGACGGCGCCATGCAGGCCCACTGCAAAAATGCTGTACAACATTACATTCCACTGGTCCAACATGCTCGTGGTTTCTGACTTTCGCGTGATGTCCTGGGGCTGATTCTGGTGGTTACTGATGGACAGAAGTCGTGATACCCATGCTGTCCGCCCCATCATGTGTGCTGCGCACCACACAGCCAACCTGCCGGCGGCTGTGAGACATTGCCATGGACTTTACTGGTGTGCGAATAAACTATGGAAGCCGAGACTTTTGTTTCTCTGACGTTGGACGACACACTCTGGCGAGGCACACGCCGCGCCAGCACCCAGGCAACATCACCTTGACAGCCGTCCACTGTGGGTGCAAAAGAGGCTAGTTGTAAACACAACAAGTTGATGCAAGAAAAGATCAATTTGTATACAAGACAACATAGAACCGGAATAGTGCCAATCGAATGCTCATACATTCCATACTCTGCACACCACAACCACACAGCCTCAAACGCAACGTCGCACATCTAGCTCAACCACACAACTCACGAACCCATACCGGGACTCTGAATGCCAATCTTTTGCTCATCCCTCACCGACTCTCGACACGTTCAAGACGACATACATGCAACAGTCTCTGCCGCACACCGCGGCACGGGCCCATAAACGCTGCTTGGCTCTGAGGGGATCCATCCTATATTCTCGCTCATCGCCAAAAATATTGCTGCTGCTGCTGCTGCTGCTGCTGTTGATTCATACTGATAAGATCAAAACCCGCCAGCGCCAAACGACCCGTGTCTGTCGACTCTTTCAGCCAAGTGAGATATACCCAAACAAAAGTTTGTTGTTGATTGATAGCATGTGGGGGAAAATGGGGGAGGGACATTTCTGTGAAAATGAGATTACAGGAATAGTGCAACACGAGACCAGACCACCCGTAAATGCATTCCACAGTTGTACAGCTTCGTCATCTATTCCTGGCCAAAGCCCATGGTTTCCTCCACAGCTATCGTGAGCTTCTGCTGCAGCATCTCCAGGTTCTTATACGGAGGTAAGTCGATTCGGTTGAAACTGCACAGAGTTAGCGTCCCGACATGTCTTCCCAAAGTGCTTCATTATCCGCGCGACTCACCATGTGTGCGCCTTTGGCAGGTTGGCAATCTCCCCGGCCTTTTCGATTGTAAACCGTCTCGGGCCGTCACTGCCCTGGAGATCCTTGAATCCGTTGACGGGGATTCGAGAAGTTCCAGTGGTGAATTGCAAAAGGCGAGACTTTTGCTCACCATCCCAAGAGCGGACAGTTTGCCAGAAGTTCTGAATCACCTCATCCGACTCGGTGTATCCACGGTAATCTGTATGCTTCTTCCAGTCGTCCACGTCAATCTCTGCAATGCCTCCGATGAGCAGCTCCAGCTCGCGCTCATCAAAGACGTTGATGAGGTCCTGGGGGATAAGCTCCTGGAAGCCCTCCTTGAACGCCTGGAACTGCTCCGCAATGCGCTTCTCGATGCGCCACTTGACCATGAGGTCCACGTACTCCTTCTTGTTCTCGTTCGTCACGTCAATGTTTCGACCGTTGGGGATGAGGTCCTCGGTCGTCATGACTCCAAAACGCTCGTCTTCGGTGGAGAATGTCTGCTCTAGAATGCCGCCAGAAATATCGTTGTCCAACATCCACTGCAGCGAGCGGTGGAAGTCGGCGTCCACACCCTCCATGTCGGCCAGGGCCACGGCCTTACCCAACACCATCTTATATAATGCCCCAATGAAGAATGCGTCCAGGAACCGTCGGTGGAAGATAGCCAAGCCCACGACCCGGCCGATGAACTTGAAGTAGTTCAGATGCTCCGGGTTGATGCCCGAGTGAGGGTTGATCTGGAGCGTGTAGTTGTCGTGAGCCGAGTACTCGAACAGGCAGTAAAACGGATTGAACATCTCGTGAGATAGGAGGAAGAAGAACTCTCGAGACAAGCCGCCGTAGTCCAGGCCGTCTTCTCCGTCGAACTTGATCATCAGTCGCTTCTTCAAATCCGTAGGGGTCTGGCGAGTGATTTCGGCAAAGGAATCTTCAAAAATATGCGATCGCCGGACTTTAATGTGACATTGCCCACTAAGAATGCGCATTGCAGGCTGGGATCGGAAATAGATGAGTTTGCGTCTGAAATCTCTCTTGTACTGAGGAACGTTTTGGTCCAAGGACGAGGGGAGGCGCGGGTCGTCCCACGTCGTAGTCTTTGTGTTATGATCGACAAAGTAGACGCGAGCAGTGTTGGTCAGCCGCATCTCCCAGCCACTGGGGAGGGGACCAAGCTGCGACACCGGCTGCTGCTGGATTTGTCCATTCGTGCTGTTCTGGCCTCCGTACATGCGAATGTACTGCTGGCGGCGAGGATCCACCCACGTCGTCGTTCTTGTGTTGTGATCAACGAAATACGGCCGGCCTTCCGGGGTCCAACGCTGCTCCCAGCCAGGAGGAAGCTCACCAGAGCCGGGGCTCGTAGCCCCGGTGTGCATCATGGTGGCGCTACTGCTAGCACTGCTAGTAGTGCTGTTGGCGATGGTGGGACTGCCGCCGCCTGGTTGTGACTGCCCCTGCTGCTGTAGCTGCAGAGTCGGCGAGCTCGTGCCCGTTCTGTCTTCCGGCAGGGTGCGGTTCTGGTGTCTCTGCCGTTCGACCTGCGTCGCCGCTTCTCTGTCGCTTCGTTGCTCCGCCGCGCCGCCCGCAGTCGGTCGGTTCCAGCTGGTGGTGCGGGTGTTATGATCGACATAGTAAGTGCGTCCTAGGTTGTCTTCTCGGCGCTCCCACCCGGCTGGCAGACGACCCTGGCCGTCCTCGAAGGGACTCAGCTGGCTGGTCGGCCGCGGCTGAGTGCTGCCATTTGCTGCCGAAGGGTTCGGCGTAGCGCTGGCACTGGCGGGGTGATGTGGCAGGTTGACCTGGGCCCCGTTGGCCATGCCGTTCTGTCCCGACATGGACGAGCCAGGCCGATTGTCCAGCACGGGTGCTGAGAGTGCGGACATGCTTGAGGAACCAGGGGCAGTCAACGCTGACCGGCCGCTCGACGCCTGTCCTCCGCGGGCTGGGGTGCTCAGATTGCACGACAGGTTGATGATGAGCTTGCCGTGGACGACTAGGTTGTCGGTCGACTTCTTGAGATCCCGCGTAAGCATCTGGTCTGGATGCAGCGTTCTGCGTCAGCTTGAAACATTCCGGTGCACAAGCGAGGGGCGCGGGGGCGTTTAATTACCGTCCGCATCCGGTCCCAGGTCCGGCATGACATCTCCGACGCGGATGTTGATGACACCCAGGAAACCTTGATCCTTCTTCTTGAACTTCTTTTGGTCGAAGACCTGCACTGCCAGAATGCTGCCTTCATTGGCCCGGCTGTGGCAATGTGAGCTTGACGTGACCCAAGCGTGCGCAACGTGGGGAGGGGGTCGATCCTACAAGTCAAAGCTCTCGTTCCAGTACGGGTTCAGTGTCCTCTTGCTGACCGTCGTCGTCTTGGTCTGCTCGCCATTGATGGTCGCAACGGCGAAGGGGTCGGGGAAGCCTGGTCACCTTGTCAATTCTCGTTGCGTCGGGGGCGGTTCGCGGCGCGCAGTGGTACGTACGGAAGACATCCCTCTTGTAGAGCCCATCGGCGGCGATAACTGCGATGATGTCAGCTACACGGCGTTGCCGGCGGGTTGGATGGACGGCAGAGGCATCGGCGACATACTCGTAACGCGGAGATTGGGCTTGCTGCAGCGTGGTTAGCATCCGGAACCGCTACATTCTCGTCACGGCTTGCAGCGCAGGCGCTCGCGGGAGGCACTCACTTAGGCGGCCCAGACTCGGTGCGGGCGCTCATGTCGTCGCCGGTTCAGCAAGCAAGCGGGCACTCGCTCTTGGGGAATTGCCTCTACAGTCGCAGCCAAAGACGCAAACGACGCTCCTCGGTGAGGGGGGAGGAGGCGTTGGGGCGGTCGATGGAGGCTGCGACAGTGCCAGTGACGACGACGGACGGGCACAGAAGTAAGCTGAGGGAAGTGGTGAGGCTGTGCAGAAACGCAGACGGTGCCACGACTCCCCGCTTCCTCAGCTGCGACTCTGCGAGACAGGCGAGCGATAAGAGGCACGTGACGGCGCGGGCCGCCGGGGGGGTTCGTCGCCGGTGCAGAGGCGAGCAGCGGTGCGCGTCGGCGGCGGGCGGGAGGAGCGATGGACGAGGAGGATGAAGCGGCCAGAAGCACACAGGAGGCCAAAGAGGAGGATGATTCGAGGTGGTCGGCGACCGCGAGCGAAGATCACAAAGGTGCGCTTCACCTCAGCGCTGGCTCCAGGCGCTGGCACGAGAGGGTGGGGAGCAAAGAGGGGCCCGAGGGAGGAGCGGATTGGCGGACTCTGAGCCACTGGGCCCTGAGGTGGCCACTGGCCGCTGGGCAGCGCTGGTTGGCGCGGCCGATGGCGAATCGTAGAGCCACTGCACGGCTCTGCGGCACCAACTTGGGCCTCGCTGCCCTCGCAAGGCCACGCAGCTCATTACGGTACCTACGAGTATATCCGTCCGTCCGTTGTCCACGAATTCTCTCCATCTGCTGCTGTCCGAAAAGGAGCCGCAAGGGCTGTTTCAATGGCGCCTCGCATGCGACGGCCACAGCGTCGGGGCAGAGGCGCACAGCACCCAGGGGTCCTCCAGCAGATGCCCAAGCCACCTCAGCAAGCCGCTCGGCTGTGTTTTGCGACGATGCCGTGCCCGCAGGCCTCCGGCTGCGACCAAACTCGGCTCCCGGCTCTGGGTTGTTAATACATACTCTGTCAAACGCAGGGCTACACTCCATGCATATTGCATACTCGGTGGTCTCCCCGCGAGTTACGAGTATCATCATGGCGGAATTGCAGCTTCCGCCATCCGTGGCTGAAAGCCAAAAGAAAGGTATCCTCTGCCTATGGCAGCCGTACCCGGAGGCCGAGCCCAGTCTGCCATCATTTGTGACTCGCCGGCTTTGCTCGCGCCGGCAAACGAACCGCGACTCGATGACCAATCGGCGAGACATACGGAGTTCCGTTGTCCTACCTAGGTACCTTAGGTTTGCATAGGTACTTGTAATACCGCATGCGCCTTGTACAGGCAGTGCATGTTGTTGCCCTGTATGGTGCCGCTGGCCTTCATTTTCAAGAGTTCCTACAAGTGCCCGACCTCCCCGTCCCTGGTATATCGGCCGCCATGTTCAACCAGGCGCCGCGCGACGTCTCGCTGATAACATTCTTACTCAAGACTTTGCAGCTACCGTCGAGAGGCGCACGCACTCGCTCTTGAATTGCGTGGCGAGACTGACTGAACCCTGGCCAATAAGTCCAACCCGCCACGCCACCCAGGCTCAGCCACTCTACCAAGCATCATCGGTCTTGGCTTGCGCTGGCTCTCGGCTCCGTCACCTTTTGCCCTCGGGCGAAGCATACAGCATACGCAAAGTCTCGGAAAACAGATCAAAGTCTTTCATCTAACCAGCCAAACCCTAGTCGCCATCTGGAATCTCAATATCAGACCTGAACTCCAAGTAGGGCCTGCCTCCCGCAGTGGTATCCTTTACACAGTCGCGGCTCCTTCCAGTCTCTTTTCCTCCATGCGGACGACTCCCCTTGGCCAGACAGCAGCGCACGGCCATGCCAAGCGACGCCGTACACAGGCCCCGTGAGACCCGTGCTGCGTTGCCTTGGACAGACTGCGCCCAAGGCCGTCGAAACAACGTGCCATCAGCCGAGGGAAAAGGCCACCGAGTCTTGATATCCTACACTGTTGTAGTTGGGGTCAGCAGGCTGCCCATTGCTACCGCCGGATTCCGTGCTTGAAGATGCACCTCCTTGCTCCTAGTAAGGCGTGTAGCCTCGAGCACGTCCCCGGTAGCCGCCGCGGTAGCCGCCTCGGGGGAAGCCAGCGCCTCGTCCATAGCCTCCTCTGCCGCCGCGGAAGCCACCGCGTCCACGCCCGCGACTCATGCCCGGGATGTTGGTTCGCTTCGGCGTCACCTTGATGTTGCGGCCCTTGAAGACGCTCTCGTTTAGCACGAGTGCCTGGGCGACCAGGCTGGGTTCCGTAAATTCAACGTAGGCGTAGCTAAACCATGTAGTCAGCACATATATTCCATGTTTCACAGTTCTCGAGGCCGCAGGCTCACCCTTTCGGCTGGCCGGTGAACTTGTCCAACAGGATGGTGACGCGGTTGATGGAGCCGCAGCTCTGGAAGTGCGCCTGAATCTCCTCGGGAGAGGCCGAGTAGTCGACGTTGCCGACAAAGATGCTGCGCGCGTCGATGGACTCCTTGTCATCGGCGAGGTCGGCCGACTGCTGCTCCAGGGTCGCCTGCATCTCGCGCAGCTTCTTGGCCTCCTCCTCCATCTCCGCCACACGGCGCTTCATCGCCGTAATCTCTTCCTAACGGCGCCACGTCAGTTGCTGCCCTTTAGCAGTCCCGCCTCTTTACGCGCCAAACGCACCTCCTCGCTCGCCGCGATATCGTGGTCCGGCCCTCGTTCACCCTCGCCCGCCACGGGCTTTTCCTCTGGCTTTCCGGCGTCCGACATGGTGCTCGTTCGGTCCCGACGTCGCAGATTGCACGCGATTTTCTGGCAAGCAGCGGTTAGCGGTCATCCCATCTCCTGCGCTGGGGTATGCCCTCTCTGGACTTTGCGCCTGAGAAGCACGGTGGCCGGAAGAAGCCACATGCGTGAGGCGGTGGGGAGTAGAAGAAAGAAAAATGCAACTCACAGGTTGGAACGCCTTCTATGTCCGGTGATTTCCTGCGAGGGCAAGCAAACACAGCAGCAGAAAGTGTCTGCGAGAGGTGAAAACGCGGGTGCCGACCGAGGGTAAGGAAATGTTTCGAGAGCCGCATAGCACGCGAAGCGGCGTGACGTGGGAGCCGAGGTTTGCCCGACCGATAGGCTAGACCGATCGCCGCTTCGACATCAGGTCAGCTGCCCGACAGAATTACTGGCTATCCTGCATACACGCAACGTGAGTTTTGGCCACATCTTCCTCACCAACCAGTATTTGCCATCTGGGGGTGTTAACTCCCTCCTGGCCAGTTCGACAGCGCGGTAAAACTCGACGTCACTTTGCGCATGCTGCGCCAAACACCGATGTCGACCGCACCCAAGGTGTCGTCGTCGTCACTGCCTCCAGCGCCGACGCTATCGCCTCGCAGTCCCGGCAGAGGTAGACCGAGTACTCTCCGCCGAAGTGGATGCGGTACAGTTCCTTGGTACGGTCCATGCCGCTGTCCTGCTTCGGCTGCGCGCTCTTGTCGTCGTGGCTGATGAAGCGCCCGCAACGCGCGCTCATAGCGGCCTGGTAGCGGCAAGCCGAAAGCCGGTGCGTGTGCCAGACCAGGTCAGTGACCAGCGTCGGCACGAGGACCTTGCCTTTGCGGTGCGGCAAGAGCTCGAGGAACCTTTCGTAGCGTCGCACGGCCCGCCGTGGGGTGCCCGCGCCTGCTGGGCTGCGGATCCAGAGATGGTCGTGCATCTTGACCACGAAGGATGCCTGCTGCTCGACGCTGTCGACGAGAGCTTTGGCCTGCCGTGCTTGTGTCGATGCCTGCTGCATCATGTCGAGAGAGCAGTGTGACGACAGACTTTCCCATTGTTCGAACTTGGCTACGCTCTCAAAGGACGCCATGGGTTTCGATTCGCCGCCCTTGTAGAGGATCTTGATGATGTGACTTCCTTTGCGGCCGATCTCAGCGAGGTACTCGGACAGGTCGGGCTGAAGGTAAGCTATGTCATTGAGCCATATCCGCGACGCCGCTGGCAGCTTGTAAGACCAGTCTTTTGGATCGAGATCCGCATGCTGCAATCTTGTCAGCATGGCGGTCTGTCCAACTCCTCTCGTTGCGTACAATCCTTGCCCATAGGAACGGCACTATTCAAAGCAAGCTGAGATAATTCATCTTGCATTACGTTTCGAGAAAGTAGGGCCACTTTGCCACCGGCGCGTGCTCCACGTCTCGTCCTTGAGCGTGTGCGGCTCGTGGACTTGCGCTGCGCGACCATGTACGCTTGCGATACCTAGACGGTTCTTTCGTCATCTCGATGCCAAGGCCTTGTCCAGCGCGTGGGACGCAACGATGCGCGCGCGCAGGGCGAAGCATCGAGCAGCTCCAGGTGGGCGGCGCACTCGGCGCCGTTGGGCAGATCGCCGTCGTTTTGGCTGCCGTGTGGCTCGAAGATGCCCGGGTCGGGGATCGCTGGCGTCTCATACTCGGGCTGGTCGTCTGTGGGCTTCTTGGTGGTGTAGTGACAAGGTCTTGAACATTCGGCGGCCTTGGTGGGACAGCGTTGCCATTCCACCTCTACTGGCCTGATGGAGGTCGTTTTCGTGCGAGTGATATAGTGCGACATGGAAAGAGGCGGCGAGACGAGGGAGAGACGGCGAGATGGAGAAATGGTAGGAGAAGCTCGTGTAAGTGGTGGTGTTCGCCTAGAATGGTGTAAGTAGATGAACAACCTGACAATGTTCCCCAGGCCACAGTTCACTCTGGAACCTTGAGGCGTCCCTTGGTATAACTCCACAACACCAGGGAGAGGAAGCATAATAAAAGAAATACAGAAAAGAAATACAAAGTAACTATATTCAGGACTGGCCCCGATCCGTCTCAACTCGTCAAGCACGGCTTCGCACCATAGCCCTCCTCCTGCCGTTACAACCGGCCCTCCAGTCTTATAAAACAAACAACGCTAGGGAAAGAAAGACAAGAGAGGAAACAAAAGAATCATAGTAAAGGAAAGGCAGAAAGAATTGCAGAAAGGAAATGCAAAACGTCGTTGCGCCACGGCCCGTCTCGTCTATGGCGTCCAGGCGTTCCTCGGCTCGGGCGAAACGGACGAGATCGGACAAAGTTCTTGAGCGATGAATTGAGTAATTCTGTAGATCGAGGCTGGATGAGATAAGTCGACGATACGAAATGAGTTGGATCGAGGCCGGATTGGAAGAAAAGAGAAGAAGAAGAGGAGAGGGGCGGCGAGCAAGAAGTAGAGTAACTAACATGAGACAGGTGGGACGCAGTTTCCCCGAGTTCCTGGCTTGTTTTGGTGCGTACGGATTACAATACTTGCTTTTGTTGCCATTGCTCGCTCGTATTCTCGCTTATATCTGCATATATCTGGTTGTCTAGAATAATCTCTAGGTACTGTGGCTTCCCGACACCGGGGCCTATTGCAAGAATTCGGGGATTGCGTTGTATCACTAACCTTGGGTATGGAATTAGGGAAGGCACTCCTATGAGCACTCCAGCCGCACTAGCTACCAAGATGGGTAGGTATCGTGCAGAAACTGCAAGTCGCCATGCGTGTGGAAGACAGAAAGTTGGTCCCGGCAGCGGCAATGTGGACAATGCCAATGTCATGTTAGAAAGGGTTTGACATGCACTGAAGAGACTTGAACTAGATACGTATTTCTTATATGTACATCCATTATCCGGGGCAGAGTCCATCTTTCCACTCCTCCATCTATCTACCCCGTGAGACCCAAGTCCCCACGAACCTCTGCAACGCAGTGTGTCGTCTTCTCCTGGGCCGGACTCGAGCAATAACAACATGGCCGGGGTTCCGGAAGCAGCAGGACCTAGACTGTCCCATCCTCCAGCTGCCAGGTGAGCTGCTCCTCCTCATCTCGGAAATGCTTCCCCGGGTCGACCAAATCCTCCTCTCCCAGACCTGCCTCTGGCTCCGGGCAGTCAGTCCTCTGCGCGCGAGCAACGCGTTGAGTACTTTGTCGGCCTCGCGCGCGGCTTGCCCGAGCTGTGGGCGTGCGGGAGCTGCGTGAAGCTCCATCCCGTCGGCGAGCTCGATACTCCGGCAGGTGTAAGGCTTTCGTCTTGTCCTCTGATGTCCGATTTCACTGGCTTCAGCTATTGGTCGTTCAGTCTCTGCCACCACTACGCCCAAGTCCCGCTCAAATACGCTCGCATGGGCGGCAACGACACGGCACATCAGACGCGTCTTGAGAGGTTGCTGGCCCCGTACCACCATGACACCGAATTCCTGACTTACCAAGGGCTGTCGGGTTCGGTCAAGACACTTGCGACCCAGTTGTCGGCCTACCCCAAGGTTGTCATGGGGAGATAGCTGCTGCACGCCCTCTGGCGATTCCGCAAGAGCAGTGGGAAGCCGTGGTGGAGAGGCTTCACTTGCACCACCTGGTGCCAGGGCGTTGGATACATCAGACCTAAGATAAAGAGTAGTCCTTTTGTAGCATCACCTGAGAGTAAAGTTTCAACATGCGTATCTACGCCGTCCCCGCTCTTTCTAAAGCGGCCATCTTCAATCTAGAGTCGCCTCAACGATACCTATGTCATGACTCACGAGGGAGAACTTGAAGCTGGTGAAAAGTGAAGTTGATGGATGGAGTTGAAGAGGGGCAGTCCGTAGCTTGGGAGAAGGCAGTGCCACTGCCAGGGCCACCCCTGTAGGCATAGGGCATGTAAGACTTGCAGTCAGTAAGTCGCGTTTCCTTTATCCCTCGCTGGGTCTTTGGGCAGCCTCGAGCTGAAAAGGCAAGTCGTGTCACGTCAAGATTGCGGTCCTGAATGATGCCTTGTCCCATCGCGGCGGCCCACCCAGCCCAGAACTATTCCAGCTGATGTCACTACTTCCTTACACGAGCCTCTCCCACTATTCCTCCTTCTCGCCATCTCTTCATCATCTTGCTGGCTCTTGCTCTTCTTTTTCGGTCTCGCCGAGTGTTGTCACTTCGCCTCGGACACTTCCTCCTTTAGAGTGAACCATAGTCGGTATACGTTTGCCGGGATCGCTTTGCCTAGCAGCCAGTCTGCCTTATATGTCTCCGCCTCGCTCTCCTCGGGCGGTAGAGAGTCGGAGACGAGCTCCGTGAGAACGGGAGGCGTGATCGGCTCGTCGATTCCACGTTGTTCTTCGATCAGCGGACCGGCATCCGTTCTTCGGCAGCCTGGTCTTCGTTTATACTTTTGGATTCCGAAGTCGCGGGCTGATCCTGCTTAGGAGGACGGACAGCCTTCCCTCTTGTTGAGCTCCTGAGCGGTGGTTGCCCGTTCGTTGGCGTATTGTGTGCGACCCGGGTTGCTCCTTGTCGCTCCGGCCAGAGAGGAGAACGGGCATCGTCGCGATGGTTAGGCCTCTGGGAGATCTCGACACGCTTCTGGACAAAGTCGGCCGGGAGGCACGCGAGTTTGCCATTCGGCATGGTGCGTCTCGGGCATATTTTAGCTTTGTCTAACAGAGCATTCCCTGACATTATCTGTAGCACGAGTGCCAAGCTGAGACGTGGCAGGCGTGGAAGAAGCCCAAGGCGTCCTACGAGGATGTGCTCAACGACATTATCCAGGACTGCAAGGAGGAGTTTGTTAGCTCCCAGCTCAAGTCGCCAGTCAAGGAAAGTCTCAATTGTACGATTTCGAAAGGGCCGAAGGGCCGTTAAGGAGGTATTTCACCAACCTATATGTGTACTCTACAGATGTCCCCAAATTGACGGTGATGCAACAGCGTGCATGGATGCCCTTTCAAGCTGCCGATTCGTTTCCTGTCTTTAGATATTCCGAGGCATACATGGCTAATCGAGACCCTAGGGTTCCTGGACATGGACAAGCTGATTGAACACCGGCCGCCGTTGGATAGGAAGAGGCCAGGCATTCCCCAGGGTACGATTTCTCTCTCCGCCATGCACTCAGAAGCATTATCTGACTCCGAGCCAGTTACCATGGCCAAGCTTGACAAGGACCGGGTACCACGGTTCGAGCCACTCCAACGCATGCAGCTCGAGTGAAAACATGTTATCCAAGTCCGCAAATCCAGCACGAGCCTAGAATTGTATGCGAGGAGTGCTACTGGCTGCTCTACTACGGACGACCGTCGTACATCAAGGCTACAAACACTTGCGTAATTTCCGAGGCAATCACGCTGCACATGAGTAGAAAGATTTGCCACTGCAAGGACGTGCCGCGATTGACGAGTCTGGGCAGCCGGTGAGCCTGTTTCCCGTCGAGGATATAGTAAAGCATCTTACTGTCCGTGGAGCCGGGACGTCCAGTGCGGCCTCGTCACATGCAAGCTGGGAGAGGCTGTTACCATGGCCAAGTATAGTGGACTGCAGACCGTCACGGGGAGAAACTCCGTCACCAGCGCTCTCAGACTCGGTCGTGACAGGATCCAGAATGGAGGGCCGAGTCAGAAAGTATCGGGGATAACGACGCAGAACATCATCGGCACCTGTACGCGCAATTCGCAGGATGGAACCGTCGCTGCAAGCGCTACCGGCGTGACAACCGATGCCAGGACTGAAAACGTTCCACCGTCGCCGTTGCTCCTTCATCCGTTGTATCTGTTGTGGTTTCGAGACGAGCAGCCATGAAGCGTAATAAAGAGAGAATAAAAAATAGTTGTGAGTATCATTTGACTCTAAACCCGGATGCGTAGTAGTAAAGGAGTGTCTTGACTCAGTTCGTCGACTCGAGATAGCATGCTGGTCGCCGACACAATACCCAACTGGCGAAGAAAGACAAGAAACTTGCTTCTAACGAGAATGCCAAATGCTATTTTAGATGAGGCCTTCCAGCTGATGTACTTTCCTTGAGATGTTGCACTCTTGTACGGAAGTCGAGACTCAATCCACCATGCCCCGGAAGCGTGAACGTGACGGGATTGCATAACCTCAGCTGGACAGACCCATAAGACGCACTGCCGCAAACGACTCTAGACCTAAGCCTCATCGCAGTGAACTGAGTGCTGCTCAGTAACTACTAACCCGCCTACTCACGCCTGTTCAGTCCGCCGTCGCCCCGTGGACCTCCAGCTGTGCAAGCCCCGAACAGCTGTTCACCCCCTAGCCACCGACCCGCACCATGACTATATAACGCCAAATAGCACCGATTACTTCCATGGGCGTGGCTTTAAGTGGCCAAGTCGGGATAGCTATCCTCCACTCTGCATAGAGGGCTCGGAGCTCTTTGCGCTTGGTCTGGCGGGCTGTTTCGGCTTTCCGGTAGTAATCCGGGTGCCCGCACTTTTTTGGCCCCCCCTCTGTGCTTTTGCCAAAAGTCTTGCTGAAGAGGCCTTCTGGTATCTTTGCTGCATTTTCTTTTTGCGAGATTTCTTTCCGGAAGGCCTTGTGCGGTGTTGTGGCGGCGTCGTGAGGATGGGCGGGAGAATGGGCGGCGGGGAGCTGGATCTGGGGAGGAGTACGGTCTGCTGGGTCGATTACCGCAAGGCATAGGGTTCGATTCCTGGGCTGGCATGTTTTTATTGCCTCTCTCTCTCACGGGCGAGTAGCGGGTCTTGAGCGTCCTCTACGAGTGTGCACCGCTGACTGTGCCGTGTAGGGAAACAACGGGAGCTGGTTGCGGATGTATTTATGCTCAACTTTATGTTTACTTTTCATCTCGCCTGAGGATGCTTTCATGGGTAACTTCAAGACGACGCTGGGACCGGCTCTGGTGCGATTCAAGGATGGTCTGCCAGTCTCGGCCCTTGAATCCAGCGCTTATGTGCGTCATGTATTCTCATGCTTGTATATTCGATCAACGGGACATCCTATGACTCATCTCTCCATCTGCTTGTCTGTCTTTACTTCGGTATGTCGCAAGGTTGAGATGAGTCTACTCCGTGGACATGGCCCCGTCGTGCCATGTGGGTTGCCCATGCATTCTCCATGACTTTCGAAACCGACATTTAGCTACCACCCGACGGGACCGAGACGCATATCCGTGTTTCTTGAATACGAATACCCGAGCATGTCACCAGTGTCATCTGCAGCTGCCTTGCTCGGGGCAAACCCACGACCTTGGGCAAGAACGTGGACGCAGGATAACTTTAGGGCGACATTCTCCATCTACACACGTTTCAATACGTGTAGTTGAAAGAACTCGAATATTGTGTCAAAGAGTCCTCTCTTTGTACTCGGCAGATGAGAGAGCACTGCCGGCGGCACATGAAGCCGAGACCTGCACACAAAGTGGGGTGGGTG
>PKSG01000143.1:0-23840 GCA_002916505.1 Tolypocladium paradoxum
CCCGGCGGGTGGGGCGCCGCCGAGCGCGACCGCGAGGAGCAGAGCGACAGGCAGGTCCGCGACCTCCTCGACGAGACGCGCCTCTGGCGGCCCGCCAACAGCGCCCAGTGGGTCGCCTGGGGCATCGTCCAGGCCAAGGTCCCCGGCCTCGACGCCAACAACGAGCCGCTGCGCGGGCACGCCGCGCCCGCCGCCGAGGATGACGTCGGCCTCGACGAGTTCGACTATCTGAGCTACGCGCAGGACCGCGCGCTCTTCTTCTGGGGCGACGTGGTGCAGATGGGGCTCGTCAAGGCCGAGGAACTGCCCGAGAGCTTGCGGGCGAGGGTCAAGATTGTCGAGTACTAGATGGCTGGCGAGGACAAGTCTGCGGCGAGTTTTTTGTATATGATGTTTGGAAATACTGTGACAAGGATAATATGAATGCAAAGAGACACACGTATCACTTGCATGCGCGTGCACTGCCCTCTGTGACTCGTAACCTGTATTCGAGCATTGATTTCTAAACGTGCCATCATCTCTCATGCAAAGCTCGTGCGCCCTCGTCGCGTGCAGCCATATATATGCAGCCAAGTGTAGTATGCAGCCCCTGTATGTATCCGTATCCGACATGTGGCATGACATCCTCCTCAGGCGTCTAGCTTGAGCCGCTCCAGCATGGCGTCGATCTTGCCCAACAGGATCTGGTAGTTGATGGCGTCGGACGCAAACTCGTCCTCGGCCGTCTCGCCGTCTAGCGTGCGGACCTGCTGTCCCTCTGCAGGCGATGGCCCATGCTTGTCGGCGTCCCCCTCGGCGGCAGCGTCCGTATCCGCAGCGGCATCATGCGCGTTGGCCGGCTTCTCCTCGGCGCGCTGGGCCGGCGCGGCGGCCGCCTGGGGGCTGATCCCGCCGGCGTCCTCGCCCGTGAGCATCTCGTCGAGCCCAGCGTCCTCGAAGCGTAGGCGGAAGCGCTCCGAGAGGTAGTACCGGATGTCGTCGAGCAGCTCGATGGTGTCCGTCTCCTCGCGGCGGTGGATGCGCGCGGCGCTCTCGCGGATGAGCTCCTGGAAGTCCGCGTCGTCGACGTAGTCCTCGAGGCGCGTGGCGAGGTAGCGCGCGGCGAACTCCTCGAGGCGCCGGACGCGGAGGTCCCAGGCGGCGTGGATGACGTCGTAGATGTTGATGGGCTCCACCTCCACGGCTTGGACGTGGACGTCATCATCGTCGGCGTTTGTCTCATCCCCATCGGTGCCGTTGGCGTGCGTGCGGTCGACGAGCACGTTGCGCGTCCCGCTGCCGAGGGTGCTGATGGCGACGGCGGCCTTGGCCTTGAGCTGGTCGAGGAAGAGCATGTCGGCGGCGTAGAGCAGGTCGAGGGCGTGCTCGAGCGGGCAGTTTGTGCTCTCGGTGTAGAGAAAGGCGAGGACGAGCTCGAGGACGGCGGGCGAGCAGTCGACGGTGACGACGCGGAGGTGCGCCGACTTTTTCGACTCGACAAAGTCGCCCGAGAACATCTTGTCAAAGTACTCGCTGCGGATGAGCATAGCCTTGTGGACCGGGTAAAGCGCCGACTTCCTGGCCTTCTTGTCGCCGCCGGCCGCGGACCCCATGGGTATGCCCTGGCCGTTGAGCGTCGGCGTCTCATCCAGCCCGTTGGTCTCGCCGTCGTCGTACTGTTCATCCGCCCTGAGCAAGACATCCGCATAAGCTGCGTTGTCGTACTCCCACTTGATATCGCCCACGCGCTCCGTGTCCACGACCATCTTCATGCCCAGCACGTTGGTACGGAAGAAGTCGCCAATCTGCCGCAGCGCGCGCTCCTCCTCGTCCTGGTACCGCTGCCGCGCGAGCCTGCGGTCGTTGCCCGCCATGATGGCGCCCCAGAGTTGCTCGACCTCGAGTTGCTTGCTGATCTTATCCAAGCCCCTGGCGACGTCCTCCTCGGAGACGGGGCTGCCCGGCGGCACGAGGTCCCGCGGCAGGTCGCCCAGGTACACGTAGCGCAGGACGATCTGCAGGGCCTCGGCGGGGATGGCCGATGCGAGGTTCCATATCGCCGTCTCGGGCTGGGCCTCGAGCTTCCGGCGGAAGTAGGGCGTGCGGGAGGCGAGGAGGAACTTGTGGAGGGCAAACGACTGGGGGCCAGCGACGAGGGAAATGTCCGAGGTGGGTGGCGTGGTGCGGCTCAGGAGACTTGAAATGTGCGTCGACCAGTACACGTACGGGTCTGACGTCTTGGAAAAGTCGTACTGCAGCAACAGGTTGCGTATCCGGTCATTGAGGGCGTTGTAGATGCATCGTTCTCCCTGGAACGTGTTTCTCTCCGCCAAGGCACCTGCCAGCCGCGTCAAACCCTTGTCCTAGACTCTCGAGGGCAGCCATCGAGCTACCATGGAAAAGAAGAATCATAGGCGTACCTGACTCTAGCAGCAGCTGCACGAGCTCATAATGCCCGCAAAGACTGGCCTGCTTGCGCGTGGTCAACACGGGAGATAACGGACGAGCATCGCGTGCTCTAGGGTAGGCCAGCGTCCCGTACAATGATGAGCGGCGTGTAGTCGAAATCGTCCTTGCCGTTGATGTTGACGCCCAGGCCGATGAGCTCCTGGCACTTGCGCAGGTCCCCGTGGCGGCAGGCGAGCAGGAAGTCGTTGAACTCGGGGCTCTGGTCGAGGGGATTCTCGTCGCGCAGCACGCCGTTCTTGATCAAGAGGCTCTCCTCGCCGAGCTTGCCCTCCAGCTCATGCTTGCGCAGCACCACCATGTTGCTGCCGTCGATAACAAAACAAAGGAAAAATACACGGTTCTGATAAGAGCAAGCAAGACTGCGATGCAAGGCGCAAAAGCAAGAAGGTCTATGAGAAAGGCGAGGCTTGTTGTGCCTTGCTGGTCCAAGATTTGGGCGCTGTTGGTTACTTGGTCCACGGCTCTCGCCTCTCACCACCGCAATCGTGAAGCGGCGACGAAATTCCATGCGCACGGACCATTGACGTCCTGACAGCCGCCACCGTGGCGGGGCGCTGTGGCGGCAGGGCTTATCGATACCGGCTCGACTCCGGCAAAAGGAAGCAGCGCCCGTTGCCATGGCAGCGCCCAGACTGTTTACTCGTGGCAACCAGACCCTTGTTCGGCAGAGAACAAGCGTACCGAAGCCACGCAACAGCGCCATTGCCACCGTGCACGACGTCAGGGACGCATGACTTAGCCCATGGCGCGGAACCCACCATCGCACACCTCTTCATAACCCACCAGCACAAGCAGCCTTCGTTACTAACCACAGCAGGTATTTTTGCGGCGGCCCTCCATCATCAGTCCGGTTGTATGCTTTTGCTCTCGCCCGCTGCTGTGCGGTTGACGAAAGCTTTGCTCTATGGGCTTGGGAGGCGACGACTTGGAGTACCGCTGGCACCGCCGTGAATCGAGCCACCATGTCGTCCGAGGACAAGTACGAGACGCTCGAGAAGATCGGTGAGCCACGACACCAACGACACCGTGAACAAGAGCTCACTGACTGACACGTGCTGCCCAACGCAGGCCATGGCTCCTTTGGCGTCATCCGCAAGGTTCGCCGCAAGGCCGACGGCTTCATCATGTGCCGCAAGGAGATCTCGTACCTGCGCATGTCCCAGAAGGAGCGCGAGCAGCTCCACGCCGAGTTCCAGATCCTCTCGCACCTCCGCCACGCCAACATCGTCGCCTACTACCACCGCGAGCACCTCAAAATCAGCCAGGACCTGCATCTGTACATGGAGTATTGCGGCAACGGCGACCTCGGGCGCGTGATCAAGGACCTGCAGCTCAAGGGCCAGCGCGCGCAGGAGAGCTTCGTCTGGAGCATCTTTAGCCAGCTCGTCATGGCGCTGTACCGCTGTCACTACGGCATTGACCCTCCCGAGGTGGGGACCAACGTGCTGGGCCTGACACAGGGGAGCGCCAGCGGGAACCCAAAGGTGCCGGCTGGGACTATGACGATCCTGCACCGAGATCTGAAGCCGGAAAACGGTATGGACATGCCCGCCATGATGTCGCTGGCGGAGCTGTAGCTAACAGCTTTGTACGCAGTCTTCCTGGGCGAGGACAACTCGGTCAAGCTCGGCGACTTTGGCCTCTCGAAAATGATCCAGTCGCACGACTTTGCGTCGACCTACGTCGGCACACCCTTCTACATGTCACCCGAGATCTGCGCGGCCGAAAAGTACACACTCAAGTCGGACATTTGGTCGCTTGGGTGCATCATCTACGAGCTCTGCTCGCGAGAGCCGCCCTTCAACGCCAAGACGCACTTTCAGCTGGTGCAGAAGATCAAGGAGGGCAAGATCGCGCCGCTGCCGGACATTTACTCCCCAGAGCTCAGCCAGGTGATCAAGGACTGTCTCAAAGTGAACCCCGACAAACGGCCCGACACGGCGCAGCTGCTCAACCTGCCCGTCGTGAAGCTGATGCGAAAGGAGAAGGAGGTTGTCGACCTGAACAAGTCGCTCAAGAGGAAGGAGAAGGAGCTGAGCGACCGACTGGCCAACCTGGACCGGGAGAGGGACAGCGCCCGGGAAGAGATGGAGGCGTCCCTGCGCAGGGAGTGGGAGCTCAAGGCGCGGCTCGAGATTGACCGCCAGGCCAACGCCGAGATCGAGCGCCTCCAGAAGCGCTTCGACGACGAAGTCAAGCTCCGCGTCGAGGCCGAGCTGCAGAAGAGGAGGAGCGGGGCATTTGTCCCCGAGGAGCCAGCCGTCGATGAGTATGCCTCGTCCATGGCCAAGTCGGACTATCCACACTCCTCCATGGGGGCCAGCGGCGACGAGTTCCCGTCGGTTACGGACATAACTGAGTACTCGCTCGACAGCCCAGATTCGTCCAAGGAGGCTAAGCGCAGCACGCGGACGCCCTTTGGACGCGCGCAGACCATGTTCGTGGGCCACCTGGGCACGCCCATGGATGTCGACATGGCATCTCCCAGTCCCACGGCCATTGCCTCACTGTCTCTCTCTCCGCGCCGCAACGGCACGACCAAGGCGCCGACGACGCACTCGGGCAACATCTTTGCCGCCAACAACGCCAACAACGGCGGCGTCAAGTGGGACCTGCACCGTGAACCGGCGTTCCTGGAGTCGGACGACGAGGACATAGTCGTCCCGTCGCCGACGCGGCAGATCAAGTCAGCCAAGAACCCGTTCACGTGTAAGGATCGCCCGGTGCTCCCCACGCAGAAAACGTGCCCGGTTAACCACCTCAGGACAAAGACCTCGCACACGGGTCTGGTGTCCAAGGCCGCCGCCGGCGCAGCCGTCGCATCGCATCCGGACCCGCGTCCGCGTTCACCAACCCGCCAGCAGCTCAGTAAGATTCCCTCCGTGGCCAACCTGCAGGCCGAGTGCGGCTCCGCTGGCGGCAGCGGTCTCAGCCGCAAGCCGTCGGTGAGAAAGGACACGGGCAGCGGCGGCGAGGCGCCCAACAAGGCCGTGGCCAAGAACAACATCAAGGGCCGCACCCTCGTGGAGCTGCAGCAGGCACGCGCCGGGGGCCGACCCCTGAGCGGCGCCTCCGGGGAGAACACGAGCCCGAAGCGCGGCGCGGCGTTCCGGGATCGCATCGCCGGCGAGCGGAGAGCCAGTGGCGGCAGCGGCAGCGAGCCGGTGGCCGTCTGGGACCCGGAGCGGGACGAGATGCCGAGCCCGTTTATCGTTCGGCAGCGACGGATTGCGAGGGACTAGAGCGAAGATTTGCTGCACTGAGACATGGGGACGCTCTGGGAAATGATACCAGGGATGCTTCATTATTCATACCCACACCACACCGGCCCTCTATGGTCTTCATATCGATTCTTCTTTTCCTTTGTCCGTTAATCTCACGCCTTTGGAGGGGGGAAAGGTTGGATAGACGGGCGGATGTTGCCGGCGGACGGACATGTTGCAACTGTTGGCGGACGGACGACGAAGCGCACATTACGGGGTGGGCATGCTACGGCGTTGGGGGGAGTTGACTTTGGCAGATGGGCCTCTTGGAACGGACAACTCCCATCTCCGTTTATCGAAGGTCTGTTTTCCTTCATGTTTTCTGTTGCTGTGCTCGGGGCGTCGAGCCGCGGCGTTTGCGTAGCCGCGTGTGGGAGTCGTGTAGAGCGTGATGCGGGCTGGAGAGGCGACAGACAAGAGACAGACTGAGGCACCTGCTCGACTGGCCGGGTCCCATCGACGTGACGATGCTGCAGCGACTGAGATGTGACGGGGACCAGTGTCGTCGTTGGGTACAGAGCTGGTTACGTACGAGCGAGATGTAGTCTCCAAGTCACGGTGCGAACCACGAGACAACCGGCTGCCCCCTCCTGTCGTCGAACCATGCCCGACCCCTCTCGAACTGCTGTTCAACCCACGGGCTTGCGCGGATGGGATGGGAGGACGGGAGGGATGGATGGATGGCTGGATGGATGGATGGATGGGGAGCCGCTGGCCAACCACGATGCCGACCTACACCGAAAATGCTCACGCGCCGCCGCAAAGGACCTCACATTGCTGCGCACTGGACAAGACCAGGTCTTACAACGGGCGTCTCCCCATTTCGTCCTAGACAGCTGCCCAAACCAGTGCGCTCTCTCTGTCTCGCTCGCCCTCTCACTCCTGGCCACCTGCTCGCTCCAATCTCCCCGCCGTCCGAGCCCTCGTGCTCGCCCTCGCCCATTGATGCGCGGTCCTACCGCAACCCTGCTGCACCCGCCGCCCAGATCGGCAGCTCACGCAAATCCCTTCGCTAGACAAGCCATGCCTGTCCACATCCCTCCGGCAAAGGACCCATGAAAGCAAGCCCTGTGGGTATAAAAATAATGGTCATGACGCAAAACACCAACATAGCCTGCTCCTTGTCCGGTGGGTCGTTTGTGAAAAACAGCAATTTTCTGTCCCGAAAAGCGAAAAGCGTACTCCGTATCCTGTCATCCGAAACAAAAGGGTAATTGACAGAGCAGGGGGACGTCCGAACGGTGAGCAAAAGAAAGCAGGTAACCAAATACAGGGAAAGCCAAACAAAACAAGACACCAACGCCAGATGAACAAGTCCAACGAGCCGTGAGGCCTATCCCCATCTTTGCCTAGCCGCGAGGCCTCGATCCATCTTTTTGAGATATCCAGCGCAACGTAACCATCCTCGTACAATTTCAATTTCGTGCGTAGACCAAGGAAAGATTTGGGGCAGCACGTCGCAGCAGTTCTGTGATTACCTGCCGCGACGGGAGCATCCCCCCGTGGTAGTCCGTCGCCAATCGTAGAGCCCTCCTTGGCCTTGTGACCGCTTTGTCTACCGTGCGTGTGTGTCAGAGTCGGAGAGTGCGTCATGTTCACGGATCGAACGCGTATGTGCCCAGCCCGTGTTCAATGCTTGTGTTTATGAGAGGATCCGTGTCGGTGCGAGTGGGAATGGCCGTGTCGGTGCGACGACGAATGCTTGTGATGTCGACTCGACGAGCCGCTCGTCTCCAGCTCCCTCTCCAGGTCCTCGACTCGTTGCCGATAGCCCTTGACAATCTCCTTGATGTGTGCTATCCTGTCAAAGTCCACCTCGAGCTCGTCGAGCTGTCGCAGGATGTCGGTGTAGCGGGCGATTTCGGCGTCGGCGCCGTCGATGATGTTGCCGGCGCGGTCGTACTGCACCTGGGTGAACATCTGCGCCTGCTCGCTGAGGTACCTGATGTTCTGCTCGATGCCAGCCATCAGCCGATCGAAATACCGGCCCAGCGCGGCGAGGGACGAGCTGTCGAGAAGCAGCAGTCCCTGGCTGCTGGCTCTGCTGGCCGCGCGGGAGCTCGTCGACCCTCCGGCGCCGCTCCCGCCCAACGCAGCCTGGCCCTGGCGCAGAAGCTGGATCTCCTCGGCAGTGAGGCCCAATTGCGTATCCGGCACGGCGTTGGTGGCCATGGCGAGCATGCGCACGAGGCGCTGCGGCGCCTGGGGGGAAAGGAGCCGTCAAGTCGCGGGGCCGGGCGTGCGGCGGGCTCGGGGATTCAGGGCGAGTGGCAGACGACGGTGGTGTTATTGGGCACCGACGACGGTGACGTGGGGAGGGGCGTCGCAGTGGATGGCGATTGCGGCGGCGGCGGCGGCGGCGAGCATGAGGGTGCGAGCGATGATTGCCTCTGGTCCGGCGACAGTGGTGCGCAGAGCGTCATGGTATCTGGACGGCGACAGGGACGGCGAGGACGATGGGCATGGCCGCCGGCGCAGGACGACGCGAGGTGAGGCGAGGCGCGATGGGGTGAGTCGAGCCAGTCGAGTCGAATCCGAGTCGGGAGGCAGCGAGCGGGCTGACGGTGCCCAGCGGGCGTCGAGGCTAAGCGCGGCTGCGGGCTCGGGTTGGCCCAAGGCCCGTCTGGGGAGATGCCGTTGCTAGAGCCGGCCTGCCTGTGATTGGAGAATGCGAGGGTGGGAGCGGCGCTGGCGGTTCGTCGTCTCAGGAGCGCCCGTGAAGCGGAGGATGATTCGGCTCGGGACGGCTTGCCTCTGCGGCGCGGCAACGACGAATGTTTGCTGATGCTGCAGCGAGGTGGTGTGAGCGGCCGGCCGAGGTGGTGGTTGTCGGCGTACCTGATGATGCCCAGCACCTCGACGCTTGGAGGCATGGATGTGGTGTGGAGAGGCGATGCTCGCGGCGTGCTGGTGCAGCTGTTCGCGCGGGTGACTTGCAGCAGCAGCAGCAGCAGCAGCAGCAGCAGCTACCCCCTGTTCCTGCTTCTCGCCGGCCGCTGCAGCTGAACGCCTACCGGGGCGGGAGGATTCGCGGCCACGGCTGCTGATTGTCGTTGATGAGCCAGGATCCAGCGCGGGAGGTGGTGAGCGAGGAGAGGAGCATGGAGAGACGAGGTGGTACGGGCTACAGAGTACATACTGACATTGTTAGCGCACCTAGCCCGCTGGAACATGGGCAGCCAGCGCCAGTGTACATGTCGGCGCTGCTCCTGGCCGCCTGAGCACCGGCTGCGGCACCTATGCAACATGCAACAACACAAGCTACCGCGACTCGTGCCCGTGCACCAAGGCATTGTCTCTTGATCAACCAGGACCACAGGTGACATGGCTGCTACTTTGTGCGACGGCAGCCCGGCGCTCGTCGACCAACACGGACCAGCTTCAACCACCGCACCACCCACCACATGCCATCAGCGCCATTGAGAGTGCCTCGACGACGGCCTGGCCCGGCCCGACGCGATAGGCAGCTGGAGTGTAGAGGTTGCCATCGGGACAGGAAGCAACCGCAGATGGTGTGCCTCTCTCTGCCTCTGCGGAGGGCGTGGACGGTGCTGCATGCGCGGGCGGTGGAGGAATGCAGCCACTCAACACCACCTCGACCACCACCACCACCATCGCCGTCGATGATCACGCGCTCCCTCCCAAGTGCGAGCCGCGCCTCGTCGTCCTCGGCTCCGCGACGGTCACGGAACCGCACACGGGCCACGCTCCCGTCCCCATCCCCGTCGCCGTCGGTCTCCACTCGCGCGCATCCCGCCGTGCATCGTGCTTGCATGAGATCGCCTGCCGTCCTCTCCGTCGACGGGCCATGCCACGGTCCAAGGCCCAGCCCGTTGCGATGACACATGCACGCACGCGCGCCTGCATGCATGTCGGCCGCGGCGGAACGGTGGAGGAGTGCCTTGCGGTCTACTAGCCGCCGCGCAGATGCAGCTGTGGCATGATGACTTGCCATGATGGATGGATGCATTCATTGCCTTCTCGCTCGGCATGTCTCACGGCTCCCTCGTCTCTCCACCATCCACCGTAGCCCGGCGAGCACGTTGGACTCTGGAACCTCGACTTAGCCGGCATGATAGCTTTGTGTCACGGGCGGCTGACAACCTTCCCCTACCGGCACAGTATCATCTGTACTCTGTAGCCTGCGGTGACATGGCATCCTGCTATCTTGCAGAGTGCCATAGAAGCGCCATTCTGCATCGAGATGCGTGCTCATGTAGCTCCCGGTTTGCCTTGCCCCAAGTACCATATCGTACATCGGCGGCATTGCGGTTCCATGCAACGCTCGTGTTGCTGCAAACTTATCCAGTGTTACCGAGGCGGTTGGCCTGCACGGAATGAGTGGGTGCCACGAGTTGTATGGGATGCGAGCATCTCCAGCGAGCAAACATGTTGACGGCGGGCTTGACGGAGCCACAGCCAGCTCGTCTTGATCCGGTTCGATCGGACATGTCCCTGATCGGCGCTGCTTAACTTGTTGGTATCTCTTCATAAGCCATGGAGCTGTTACGACGACGATGGTACGTAGATGACATAGGGAAAGTTATCAAACACGATTCGCTTGTACACCCAAGCCCGATATGATGGACGACCCCAGCCGCGAATGCCTACCCGTGCATGCCGCCGCAGGATGATACGGACCCGGGCAGCATCCGAGTTAACCAAACAAGCTGCGTACGGAGCAATCACGTAGGCATCTGGGATAATTCGAAATCCCACCGTCTCATCCCACCGCTGATAGCCTCGGCGTCTCAACTCGAGCTCGCTCGCGGGATGAGCCCGGATAACGTCATATCCGTCCCAAACCGCCTCGCGATTCCATCGCCAGCCGTCATACCCATCTTGCAGGGCCAGGGCAACGTGTTATCACCACGCCCCCCTCACGAGACACGAGGGCAAAAACAAATCTTTCATCCAAGCATAAACCGCCTGGGGCGATCATGCGCCGGCCAACGCAACGTACATGCGGCTCTGTCGTCGGACTTCCCCAGACATGCACTCCTCGGACGACGTCTGCCACGCCAGGCGTGTCAGCCATCCGTCACAAGCCCTACGGATGCACGGCGGCTGTATTAACCTGGAAACCAAACTCGCACACCACATCACCCAGCCGGATCAGCGCTGGTCGCATCCCGGCGCCGATCCGGCTCCCACACCCATCCCCCTTGTGCCGTCGACCCGACCGCATTGCTCCCAGTGCCGAGGCGAGACGGGAGGCCCTGTCGAGGTGGGCGGTGCGGAGAGGGTGGTGAAACGCAGGGCCTCGATCTGGCATTGACTTGGGAACTGGATGAAACGTCCCAAGACTATGCCCGCCACCGGACTGCGTCGATCACATGAACGCATTCTAGAGGTATTTGCATTTGTGAAAACACTCATCCAGACTAGCATCTCGTTGGCTTCTTGTTTGTCTCCCCGGCCCAGCACAATTTGTCACCCCGAAACGGATGCCGGCACCAAAACTCCGGCATCGCCGTCTCAACAGCCCAAGACGGGAACCGACGCTGCCGGAGAGCCCAGTGCAGATCCCGGGCGAGGGCGTGTGAATAGACGGCACCGACAAGGCCGGGGTCAGAAGCAACGTTGATTCTGGGTTTCCCTCGCTCCCTCCCATCCCTCGTCCTGCTGGCCCGCATCCCGGCCGTCGATTGTCGATGTCAGACCACCGAGGTCCTGTAGCAGCGCGGGCGGAGCGATAACGGGCCAGGCACGGGACGGCCACGGAGATTGGCAGCGCTTCCGTGGGCGCCGTCGCACACACCGTCGGATGGCCGGCCGACTCGGGATCCATCTCGTGGCCCTGGAGTTGCCTGCCGTCACACGCAGTGTTCCCTCGAGACCGCATCGGCGCCGCAACTCTGGCGCCGGGTCCCAGAGACATGTCGCCGGCGGGCTTGGGGCAACCAACTGCGAGCCACAATACCAATTAGCAGCGGCGCGCAACGTCGAGTCAGGTCACGTTGGCGGTCCAACAACTGCCGATGCCATTAACGGCCCCGGCCTCCACCAGCCGAGCCACCCTCTCATGGCGCTCCAATCGCACCGACGCTGTCGACGAACCCCGTTCCTGTGCCACGTTGAAACGGTGCAGGCTGCAGCTAATGTTGCCATATCTTGGCTCGTCCCAATTCGCCGCCCGCCGGCTCGTGACACCGATGTCCGCCGAGGAGCATGTCATTTCCCCTTTGGGACATTGAACCGGCCGAACAGGGGCCCGCACAGTCCCGGAGTATTAGCCATGGCCCCCCCTGCTCGCCGAACTTCCAGAAGGGGGCAGGAAAGAGACCACAGTGACGCATGCGCCCGCTCTGGGTACGAGTATATGAATCGTATAATGCCGTCCCCGGCGCTATTGAATGCAACACTGCGCCGCAACACATTCCTCTTTGAAAGGCTTGTCCGTGGCCAGTCCAGGGTTGACCCCGGCTGCAAACGTCGGGATTCACGGGGCGAGTGCCTGAACCGGGTACGAATTCAACCCACGGGTTACCTGCCTGGGCGGCTCATCTCGCCACGGTTCGAGTAGCCGCGATACCCTCGACTCCGCGACCCAAAACGACGCCGACACTCCGCGCCCATCGCGACGACTGCCACCGCGACTGAACGGGGCCAGCGGCGGCGCGTGTCCCCAAAGTGGCCCCCGTCGTGACCCGACCGGCCGGTTGAGATCGCCCTCGTCGCATGCGCGGCGCCCGCCCCGCTGCGCCGCAAATCTCGGCTCCAAGTCCAAGGCCTCGAGGTCTTTCCAAGACTCCTCCCTGGCATGATGCATCACATGGCATGGCTTGCCTGCATGCCTGCGTGCGTGTCTTGTTGCAGCGCAGGGCATGGCGCCCCCGCCGGCGCACTCGGGATCTGCGAGCGAGGGCTCCGATTCAACCAAGACAGGAGAACAGGTGGAGTCGAGAGATGCATATGCTTTCATGCAGCGAGTCACTTATACGTATACGTACTTCGCACTCGCAGGCAGTCCGATGCGGGCGACTCGCCTTGACAGGCACCAGAGCTTGCCCGCTGCGCCTTTGACTCGGAGAACCGCCGCCTGGGGATCCGGGCCCGCGCCTGGTCCGGAATGCGGACCGACGCATTGGCTGCCCGCCGTCGACACGCAATGGCGCCAGGCCGGGCAATTTCGCTGAGAGGAGCCACAATCGAATGATCAGCATCGCTCCCGCAACGAGGCACATCATCCTGGACCCCTCCATCCCTTTTGTCCGTGGCTCGTAAATTGCAGGTATCCGCGGACCAGCACTGCCACGGTTCCAGAACTTCCGACTCCCGAGCTACGTCACTTACGCGCCCGGTCTGTGATGACCCAGGCACCTTGATAGTCGTCCCGCGTGCCCATCCCACTCACGGCACATCATCCCTGTGTGCACGCACGTACGTGGCATGTTGATCACCTCTTACTAGCTTCGAGAAAGGCCGGCGAGGCCAACACCACCCCAGGCACAGCAGCCCGTCGGAGGTGCTGCGGGAGAAGGAATACCAAGCGACGAGTGCTCGAATTGGCGGCTGCATATCCGTCGTATCTTGCATTCGATTTCAGCAGCGATCTGCCCTGATGCCCCGGATATGATCCTTCCAGGCTCCCCCTTGGCTCATCTCGGAGACGTCCGGCCCTGTCGTCTCGCGGCAAGCCTCGCCGTCTTGGTCAAACGCGAGGCTGCGCTTGACTGCCAGCCCCAAACGACGCCATCAGAATGGAGCGGTGACGCTACTCATCTTGCCGGCATCGGGCGCCACGCCCACTCCAGCTGTCGTCGTGCGGCAGCTGAGATGTGGTGCATGACTCGAGTCCCCCGTCGTCGCCTCCCCCCAGGAGCTTTGCCCAGAAACACAAGTATCAGCCGTCGCCGCCATTTGTCATTTGGCTACCTGTCTGCGAACCAGCGTCGACGGGAGTTGTGAGTTGAGCAAAGGAGCCAGTGAAAATCCCCACTGTAATATGAGAGCGACGGAGAGAGAGTCCTCGTTGCGGATCGCTCCTCCGCCTGGCCTCCGGCCTCCGGCCACTTCTCGGGAACTCAAGACCCATACGCTTCGTAAATCCTGCTGCTCCAAATCCTCCAACCCCCCCCGGCCTCCACGATTCGTAGTCCTGCCTCGACCCTCGCGGATCAAACACCGTAGCTTCGATCGACCGTGGGCTCTTGACTGTCTGTACAGCGCATGGATCCAGCAGCGTTGCAAGTCGAGCAGAATAGAAATCAAAGGAAACGAGACGGAAAACACGACAAAGCAGAGTGAACACGGTGAAATGAGAAGAACCCTTGAAGCGATCGTATTGGTATATTCCCGGCAGGGAATCCTTTTCTAGTCCATTCAACGCCTTGCAAATGCCAAATCTTTGGCTCCCGCCTCCCCGGGCCCAAACACCTGGACACAATGCTTTTGCATGTCTCTCCAATGGGCCCAGTAGTTGTCATAAACACATGGTGTGAAACAGGGTAAAGTATGATATCGCGGGTAAAGGGCAAACGCCCCAAACACCGAGCCCCAAGACAACGAATAAAGCGATTGCCGCACCCTGCGGATATACAATCACGCACCATCTCTGGCTTCGGCAGTTGCAAAAGCAGAGCCGCCGGCCCAGTCTCTATGCCCTGTTCATGAAGCACTTGTGGATCTGCCGGCGCCGACTTCGAAACTGTGACACCCTCGTTCGTGACGCTTCATGTTGCTGCGAACGCTAAACGCCTTACCGCAACCGGCGTGCGGGCACTTGAACGGCTTTTCTCCCGTGTGGGAATGGCTGTGGATTCGTAGGCTGCTCGGCCGGCTAAATGCCTTGTTGCATGTCTGGCAGATGTATCGGTCCTGGTTCTGTGGGAAAGGAGCACCGTGGTTCGGCGTCAGATAATGGTGATGCTGCCACGGGTTGGCCCCAGATGATGGAGCCAGCACCACGGGGACCGACAGAGGCGGGAACGTTTGCGGGAGCGGATGTTGGTAGTAGAGGTTCGATATCTGGGTGTGTGATGATGTCGCGGCGTGCAGCGGCGACTGGTAGTAGTTGCCCATTTGCGGCAGCGTCGAAAACGAGTTGGTAGAAAACGACTGTCGCGAGCAAGAGGTTGGGGCGCAAGGCCGCGGCGCTCTCGACGGCATCATGTGATGCTGCCGGCGGACGTCGTCGTCGAGAGGAGGTGTTGTTTCGTAGAAGCGGCCAGGAGCAGCACTCGCGAACTGGCCGATGGGCTTGCTCGATGGTGAGTTGTAGCCGTCGAACGAGGGGTCCGTCCCCATGGGCGGTGTAGGTGGCATCCCCCTTTGATGCGAGTGCTTCGAATAGCTTGAGCTCGGACGGCTATCGGTACAGGCATACGGAGTCTCCTGCCGGGGTGGTTGTGAAGATGAGCCAGCACCTGTGGGCGGAGTTGTCAATACTGCAACAATATCCCCCTGGCTTGGCGGCCAACCTGTCATACCTTCGGTCCGAGGAGATCCCAACTGTGAAGAGGCTGATGTCTCACTCGTGGGCGACCCAGCGTCGGCCAGGCCCAGGAGCTTGGAGATGGAGGGAAGCGAGCACCTCGAGTCTTCCATGGGAGGCGACGGCGGAGGTTGCGGCGGCTGAGCGCAACGATAGTATTCACTATGCAGAGGAGTGTACTGAGTCGACATTAATAGCGCGGCCATGGTTGTGTACGAGGTTTGACCTGAAGGCGTGCGAGTTGCTGGTCTCTCGTCGCTCCGAGCTCCTGCCGCTCTGTTGGCCACGACGTGTCGACGATGACACGGGTGAATGGCAGGGAAGCGATGCGGGCTTGGCCTCGTGCCGATGCGGTGTCAAGCGCCGGTGGATTCAGTAATGATGGAAAGATAACACGGGCAGGTCGTCGTCCAATGCTCGTGGGATGGGTTGCAGGAGAAGAGTCTTGGAGTCCAGATGAAGTCCCGGAGCTCGGGTTGATGGGGGCCAAGCAAGTATAAGTACGTCCGAGACTCGTCCGGCCGAAAGAAGGCTAAAAGTAGAGCGGAGGTAGGATATCAGATCTGGATGGACATCCATCGCACACGATGGTCCCTGGGCACTTGGGCTTTTGGCACAAGTGCATCTGTCACAAAATTGGCAGTGGGCCGGGCGTGTTGGACACGGCCTGGGTGAAGGGAAACCTGGGACAAAATGGCCAGACAAGGCACGAAACTGTTCGGGGAGAACGGAGAGGGGCGTGCGTGCGTGCGTGCGTGCATGCATGCATGCATGGCGTGGCATGGCTGGATGCTGGGCAAGCAGCATGCAGCAAGCAACATTCGGTTGGCCCCCAGCACCCCCCGGTGGATGGACGAGGGGCCCCGGCCGGCTGGCGCAGTCAAACGGGGGTGTGCCATGGCGGGTGAGAAGGGTGTCGTGGGAACGGGACGGAGGGCACCCCAGGCGTGGCGTGTCTCTGCTCTGCCTCTCATCATGGTGGTCAAACGGCCGAGTGGGTGCGGTCAATGCATGGGCCGAAGGAAACGTGAGCCCGCGACCCCCAGCACCCCTGTACCCTGCCGCCACATCATCGACGAGCTGCCGCGATGGATCCTTTTCCCGCCTTCTAGTGCTGCCGAGTCCACTGTGGGCAGAGTTTGTGTGGACAGCCGTCCGAGGAGTCATCATGTTGAAGAGGCCTGTCGGCCATGGGGTGATTGCTCCCCAAACAGGCGCCATCGGCGCCCAGAGCATCGTGCCGCGGGAAAACTTTGCTCTCTGCTCAAACAAGCACTGCCAGCCCCTCGTCATGCCCAGGGCTCCGAGGCCCTGAGGGACGAGGCCGTCCAGCCCCTCCCGTGACTCGTCCGCCAGCGAGACGATCTGTGCGACCGGATTGATCTTATGCCGGGTTGGGCCCTGCGACTGACTGACTGCACGTACCCGGCGGGGCGTGTAATTCTAGCCTTGTGAGCATGACGAGGTCTGTGTGGGTGCGGTGCGCGTTGTCCGAGTCGTTACCCCAGAGCTCTCGCATTGTCGAGGCTGCGTGACTGGAGTGCGGGAGTGTTTCAGATGCCCCGTAGCTGATAGTACTCGTACTTGTATGTCATCACAACGAAACCCGGCGAGCTTCTTACGCCTTGTCGACGGCAAGCTTCACTCCAGAGCACCCTCTGTCATATCTTCCGAGCGAGTAGGGGCGGACGGACGCTGGCCCGGCGCCGCGGACCGCGAGGCGGGCCAGTGAGATGCCCTACTCGCCAGTTATTTCAAGGTACTGATCGGCGCCTCTCAGAAGTCAGACACATCGTCACCTGCAAGACGACAATCCGCATCTCCGGCTTCGCACTCGGCCAGCTGCGCTCAAGTTCGTTTCTGGCGCCGTCGCACAGGGGAGGCCCCGGGCGAGCGACAGCACTGCCAAGTACGAGTACTCGCCTGGGACTCCAGAGCGCATCGCGTGGGTAAACTGTTCCCAATTGGCATCCGGGATCAGTTGCCGATACGCATCAGCTTCCTCTTGTGGTACCAAGTACTAGCCTCGCAACAAACCTCACGCCAGCGTCTCAGAGGCGGCCCCAGTCCGTACACGCTTCTGCGAGCTCTGTCTGTCTGCTGCGGCGTTGAATCTTGGCTGGCTGAAGAGGGAGTGGCGCAAGTGACTCGTGAGACATGGGTGTTTGACAAGCCGGCAGCACGTGTCAAGAGCCGCGGCCAATTTTGCGTTCCCGTTGTCCCCACGCACGGCCACAGCGTTCGGAATGCGGACCATGACTCCTTTCCATGCGGAGACGTCCGTCTTCGTGATGTGGCCGCAGCAAGCACCTCCATGCTGCTTCTCTCACGCAGATGGCCGACGTATCCGCGGCTGGGTCCACGGCACACATGTGCCATCAAGGCGCCAAGTCATCAGGTTGTGTTGCGAGGCAGCACATCATGAACTGCCGCCGCACGATGCCGATGATGTGGTGGCGATCTGTGCCCAGTTTAGCAACAGGCGAGTAGTGACGGCCTGCTCCTCGCGTCGTGGCTCTACCAATGACCTATTTGCCGACGCTGCTGCCTTTTGGCAGGCCCAGAGAAGCCCTTCAAAGCCATGTTGCAGCAGTTCTTCAACCAAACCGCGTGCGGCAAACCATGACAATTTTGTGGCGCCGCCTCTTCCAAGACCCTCTCTCAGCTGCGCCCTGTCCAGCAGAGACGGCGTAGCTGCTGACTTGGACAAGACCAGGCTTCACGAACGGGGAGGCTTGGGAGTGACGCGGGATCTGTCGGTTCAAGACAAAGCCGAGGTACCCAAAGAGTGCGATGCTCTGGCCGATGGCCCATTCACCGTGGGCTTGAGACGACCGAGGACCGAAACAATGCTGGCCCTCTGCCGGGCCCGGAGAAAACCATGTCCAACAAAGCGTGCCTGTAGGGTGTAGGACTGGAAGAGCTGCCGGAGCCCAGGGAGCTGCGCAGCTGCGAATGCCCAGTGCGGTACCAGGAGAGAGAAGGCACTGCGGCTCTGGGCACCTTGGCTGGCGTCCCCACGCTGGCGATTGTCCAACTATCGAGAGTGCGTGACCAGCAGCGCGGTATGGTTGAGCCTATTGAACGCCCCGGATTTTGCGAGTGTCCTCCATTCTGCAGTCGTCGTGCTGGCAAAGCGATTGGCCGGGGACTGGCGTTCCTAGGCCGTAGCATGCTGCGTGGCGCGAGACAAGAGGGGCGGGTTCTTCTAAAAGGGGATCCTCCCGGGGTCGCGGCGGTCCATGCATGCTGTTGGTCGTGGAATCGAAGAAATGATGGGCCAATTGCAGCATTCCTGGATTCGGGGCCGGATGGAGATCTGTCAATCTTATTTTGTTGGTGACGCAGCACGAGCATCAATGGCGCACTGGGTACGGGCCTGGGCGAAAACGTGGCGGCCTTGATGCTGAGGCAGCAGCCGGGACGTGCGCAAACAGGAAGGCATCTGCACCGCGATGCAGAAACAGTTCTTCCTTCATCTTGCACCCCTCGGGCGCCACGGCGACGATGCCGGTGAGCGTACAGAGGGCCACGCATCGTCGACGACACCATGGCAGCAACCAACGCGTCTGTCGGCCCCGGCGCCCGCCTAACACAGAGATTGGCAGATTGCCAACCAGACCAACAGGCCCTCGGTGCTATTATATCTGGGCATTACAGGTCATCTCACCTTCTGTGCTCTCATGCAGTGGGCTGCATCTCCGGACGTGGGGTACAGTGCCCAGTCCGGGGTGGCATCAACTGCCCAGCGATCCTTGCGGCAGATTCTGGAAAGAGACCACATGCCAGGTGGCAGCCAGGATCTGGGATCGTGGGAGATGCGTTTTAATCTTTGTCAGGTCCCAGCTTCTCGATGGATGGGGTCCTCTTTCGAGAACAAAGTGGGACTAATGAATGCTGGACATCGGATCCGTCCACGGACGTCCGTCTCGGCGCGCACCGTCGGCCCTTACGAGTACGAGTAGGAGCCTCGCACAACGCTGTCAATGCAGGGCCGTCTGCTGACCGTCAACTCTCAGGGATTTCGGAACCTTCTTGTCTCGCGGATTGCTCCGCGCGTTGAACCTGTGTTACATCGGCTTTGTGGCTGGTCCCCAGTCTCTCCTCGTTGCCCTGGGCTTGCAGCTTGCCCAAACAAGATGCCACCCCAGGCTCTTTCATTTCACGTCGAGGACAGAAGACAGGACAAGCATTCCACCATCCCTTGGAAACGGAACAGAAAGCAGAAACCAGCGAAATGATCAAGGAGCAGCGGCTCAGTCGGCGCGATTCGAATCCCTGACCACGGCGACGATCCAGCCAGGGACCCCCTGCACGTCCACGCGACAAGTGGAGTGCCGTCACCTTCGCAGCCAAGCGGCCTGAAAGTTTCCAGTGGCTGGCTGCTGCATATCCCCATTGGGCTCGGCTCAGTTCGTGCTCAATGCTGCTCTCTGCGTGGCCGTGCCTTGTTCCCTGCGCGGCGGTGAGACAATCCCACGGACCCACGGGCTCGTCACAGCGTGCAGCAAGCCCTGCAGGACAGTTTTCACCAAACGGTTGTCGACACGGCTGTCGAGTTACTTCGTACGAGTACAAGGTATGTTCTGCAATCGTAGCAAAGTCCGACCCATGTCCGCGCTGGACTAGCCGAGAAAACAACCACAAGCCCCCGCACACCCATCGACGATGAGTCCGACGCCCGCTCTCGGCCCCATCTGATGGCTTTTCTTTGGAATATGAAGACCGCTAGTCCGTAGAGCCTCGAAAGATGGCGGAAGGATGGGATGTTACCCAGTTGAGTTGGGTGGCTGGCCACGCCCTGTACGAGTACACGCCCCTTGGCATGCTGCAGCCCTGGAAGCAACCACCGGCTGGAACTTTTGGAAGCTTTTCGACGTCAAGAGCTGTGTGACCCCGGAGACGCAACGTGCCTAATTCGCTGCTGATGTGAGCCGGAGATCGACCTTGTTTGTATACATGGTAGGGCGATGACCCTGCGCTAGCCCTGCGTCAATGGTCGCCCTCTGAGAAGTGCCGCAACTCTCTGCTCCCATCTTCTCCCAAGCTTGTAGTCCGTACCCAGCTTCCTTTCGGGGCGAGCTGGGCCTCAGCAAAGAATCATTGAACTCACGTTTCACGGGAGTAATTAGAGAAGCATGCGTTTCCCTGTTGCATTTCGCATGGCCCCCATAACCTTGCTGACATGGCGTACCATGGTTCGATCGGGTCACTGCAAGACGCTCCCACGACTCCCGTTTTTCACAATGTCACCACCTCTCAACGACGACCGGAAGAGGGAAATTAATCCGCGAGGTGTGCCTCGAGCCACCCCCCTGTGCTCCAGTATGACGGACGCACCTACAAGTACTTGTATTCATGGATCTGGGCAGGGCAGTCGGAAAGTCACGTTCTCGGTCAAGTCAGGGTTCGACGGATGAAGCTTGTTGATCTTTCCTGTCGGTATTTGTTATTAGTTGGGATCGCCGTCAAAGCATTTGCAGAACGTTCTCTAACCGCCATGGTGAAGTCACTGGGCACTTGGGCCCCAGCCAAACAGCGCAGAGTACGGTAAGGTGCGGAACAAAGACAGAAACGAACTTTGGAGGCTGGTTCCGAGCATGTGCTCTCTCCAAATTCCAAGGTCCTCGGCACCCTGCTGGTGACCAGGGAGGGCCGGAGTGGGGTGGCCCCCTGACCAGTCTGCGCCTCTGCGTGGCTCCCAACACCCAACTGACATGTCAAGACGTGGACGAGTCCCAACAGCGGATACTTGGTACAGCTGTCGACATGACACACCTGTCATGATCCTCGATGCCCATCTCCGAGGTCGATGTAGGGGTCGGCGTGGTGTTGACAACCAAGGACCGCGCCTGCAACAAATGGCTCATGATGTGACGCCAACAGAGCAAGTTTGGTTCAGGATAACAGTCCAACAGGGTTCATAATTCGCGACTAATCATCAGGGCCTTCTGGCTTAAGCCTTCGACGCGGAACCCTTGTCGGTGAACCAAAGCATGCCCATGCTCCCCGCCAGTCACAGCGGGGCCTCCCTCCACGCAGCCGGTTACAGAGATACGAGTAGGGCGGGTTGTTGATCGTGTGGCGATTGGGGCTCGACGGAATTTTGCAGGGCACTGCAACCTCATGCGTGGTGCTCGACTGGCGAGTCTCTTGTGACGCATGTCGTGCGCGGGAGCGGCCGGGTTCGCAGTGCCTTGCAGCAGGCTGCGGAATAACACGGCGCTCGATCATGCCCTTTGACCAAGGCAGGCAGACAAGCGCCGCTGGGGAATCACAGAGGCTAGTTCCATGGTTTACTTGCTTAGGTAGACGTGAATACTTGCTCACGAAGCCTGGAAACGACCAAACGGAACAGTCTGGTCCCAGCTACCGTCCAGCAACCGTCGCAATGCCCCGATCCTTAATCTCGGAAATCAGGGTTCGTATGAACTAGCCGAATGCTGCCTGTCTTAGGACCAGTGCTTGAGAGGCAGGTGTCAAGGAGGCGGCCCTTGGAGCATGCTATGCTGTTTATCGAGATGAGTAGAGGAACATGCTGTCAGCCAACCACACACTCGCAACGACAGAACTCTGCGATCAAAAGGCCAGCCGCAAAGGAACAGGACACGGTCAAGCTTCGGGTCTCACATAAATAACCTGCGAGATCCTCCATGCCCGCGGGAATACGGCTTGCATGGATCGCCATCAAGCTCCCGTGCCGTGTGCGACGTTGCGTTCACATGCTACCTCTCCCCACCAACGAACAAGCTGCCCCTCCCTGTCAACCCGTCCGATGGTGAATGCTCCCCAGCGTTTCCGAACAGTATATCCGTTCTCCGTACGGGAGCACTCTACCTCGGTACAGAGTTGTACCACTCTGTGGAACTTGGGACGCAACTGCTGTGCCCAAGACCAGGGTGCGCCATGCTAGTGGCCAGGGTCCAGAGTCGACGGTATTGGCGGACCTCGCCGATGTATGGGGTCTTGCTTGCAAGGCGGGAGAGGCACGGCAGATATGAGATGTCACATGGGACAGCTGCGCGGATTCGCTGTCAACAGGCTCGCTTTGGGAACTGCTGGGGGAAGACGGGGTGTGTCAAATCCTGCCATCCTTGCCAACTCCTTGGTTGCTGCAGCGATTGAAACAGATAAACGAGGGCGAGGGCTTGAAACGGAGATGGAGGCCAGCGTCCACGGCTTGATCGGAAGCGGCCGTCGAGGCGTTGATGGAAACGTGATGACAACGGCCGGCCGGGGCGAACATGGCCGGAAGATGACACCGCCATGACATTGACTCAGGGGCGCGTATTTCTGAACAGCTCAACGCAAGGGCTGGCTTCAGGAGCAGCTTCTGGTGTTGAGACTGTACGTTTAGCGGCACTGCCGATCGCGCACCCTGCTGGGCCCCTCATCGCTGCTCGTGCGTATAATAAATACACCGACCTCCATCCTCTCCGTCGACGTACTGACTTTTCTCCTCATCTCCCTCGTTCTCTCCCCCTCAGCTCGATCGGCCATCCTGGCCTCTACACCCTGCCATCCTGCCGCCTGCTGCCTGCTGCTTGCGCCCACCTTTCATTTCGCGAGCTTGCCTTCGCCAACAGACGCCCTGTTTCATGCCCTTCTGCTCCCCGCGCGCAATTTCAGGCCGACTTCAAAGGCTCCGACGGCCACGCTTCGACAACGGGTAGGCTTGACGCGCGGCGAGGTTGCCAAGTCGAGGAATGTGTCCGACGAGCGCTGCGTCAAGTGCGGTTCGGACGATTGGCGGCGCGAAGGGCGAGCAGAGAACAGATGGCCCGAGAAGCGTTGGAGCACAGCCCGTTGGGCGGCGCATACCGGCGAGGGACAGCTGTAGGAGCGGGACGGAGGCCGCCAGCAACGATGGAGAAGTCAAAGCCATCCCGAGCGCGTCCTCGCATAGGTATTTAAGACGCCCCCCGCTCTGCGTACGAGACGGTGCCAATAAACTTCTCTCTCACGTCCCATCCCTCGTAGAAACTCGGCGTCTCTTTAACTTACAAGAGCAAGAGGCACCCACAATCTCATCATGGCATCTCTAATCGCTCTTGAAAACCAGACCTTTTGGGCTTCTAGATGCGGCTCGCAGAGAGACCACTTGCCTTGCAAAGCCGTGGCAAGAACTGAATTTCGTCCTCCCAATCTCCAACGACCGCGTCCCTGCAGCGAGCCTCAAGGGCGGCGCAGGAGAAGCGAAATCGAATCGCTCGTCGCTTAGCTAGGCGAGGATTCCAGATAGGGTCATGTCCATCTCTTCCGACGCTGGCTCCGATATGGATAACAGCAACCAAGATGATGGCGACCAAGACCCCTATTTGTCAGATGACTCGCTTCCGTCCGTCTCGGCGGCTGCAGCGTCCGTTGCTGACGCACAGCGTGCTCACACAGAGAGTAAGCTGTGAACCTTGACTTCAAGACATCGCGTATGGCTCATGGATATGCTAGAGATGTCTACTCGGACGCCCAATGGTGACAACATGGCTGATGATCCCTATGCCAATCGGTCAATCATGTCGAGCACCCGCGACGAGCGCTGTGCCGTCTCTTTATACTCCTGGCAGCCCTGCTGCCGCTGGTTCAGCCGAAGCGGCCCCATCAACGCCACCCTCTACATTATCCGAAGGGAATGAAACCATACGGAGCAAAGACACGAACGTGTGTCACAATCTACGCATATATACGCCACTACT
>PKSG01000143.1:23954-71326 GCA_002916505.1 Tolypocladium paradoxum
CATTTGTTGGCTCGTTGGGCTATACGCGATAACGTGTATCAACCTGGTTTCGTGTCCACGAGTGATTCTGCTCCTCCATCGCGACATTCAAGTTGCTTTTATCTGAAATTCTCGTCCTTCACAAACTCCTCCCTACTGCACAGCTCAGTCATTATACTATCCTCCAAGCACAACGTCCCTCACAAAAACAATCCGCAATCCGCCCTCCTCGGCTCCGGCTTCGTCGCCACGCCTACCGTCGAATCCCTCTCTAACGCCGGCGTGCACGTCACTGTCGCCGGCTATGCAGGCGCTGGATGAGGAAGTCAAGGCTGCGGGCATTACGGTTATGAATGAGATTGGAGTAACTCGAAATGGTTTAAGATTCAACGCATAGTTTGTTGACCATTCTGGCTTGATCCTGGGTATGCCTTCTGACCACCGTGTCCTATCCTATCCTTCCCACTGACTTACTCTTCCCAAGAATCGACCATCTTTACGCTGTAGACGTAATCGACCGCGTTCACAAGGAAGGAGGCTCTGTCCGTGCCTCCAGGAGCTTTTGTGGCGGCTTACCCGCACCAGAGAGTATGACTATGATGATAATGAGTAAGACTATTGAAGCTAGTTGCCATGTTAGACTCGGATAACCCTCTAGTAAACACTGATTGCCGTATTTCTGCGGCTGCTGACCATAATCAGGGTACAAGCTTGGCTGGAGCAGCCGTGGAGTTCTAATGTTAGCGTTGAACAACGCCAAGTACTTGGAGAACGGTAAAGAGATGAATGTGAGAGGCGAGGACCTTATGGGGACAGCAAAACCGTATCACACGGGCTTTCTGGGCTTCAATTTCGTCGCCTACGGAAACCTAGATAGCACAGGCTATCTAGACCGGTAAGAATACGGACTAATGGCTAATTTTCAGTACAACATCCCCGAGGCGCAAACAGTGATTCGTGGCACCCGTCGTTACACTGGCGGAGTTCATCAAAGTTCTCGTTGACATCGGCTTCCTCCGTGACGAGGAGCAGGACTTCTTGAAAGAGACAATCGCTTGGAAAGAAGCCACCAAGACGATCCTCGGCGCTAGTTCATCAAGTGAGAATGATCTAGTGTCGGCAGTTTCGTCCAAAACAACATTCAGAAATATAGATGAAAGGAATCAATTGGTGGCAGGTCTCAAGTGGCGTAAGTAACTGTGAACTCTGGCGATCATACTTTTGGCGGTTTTTGACATTGCAGCGCAGCCGGTATCTTTTCGGAGTCAAAGATTACGCAAAAAGGGAACCCATTAGATGCGCTATGTGCTACTCTTGAGGAAAAGATGGCTTACCAGGAGGGTGAGCGTGATTTGGTGGTACGTATAATCTTTGTGCTCTGACGTTTCTTAAGAATGCACGATTCTAACACTTGGCGTTGGGTTCCTCCAGCATCATTTTGAGATCGAGAACAGAGACGGTAGTAAAGACACCATAACTTCTACCCCCTGCGAATAGGCAAGTCTTCCCGTGTTGCGACCATCTTTTGTGGTTCGAATGGCTCTTCAGATGGCAAAGGTGCCTTTCTTTCGACAAGTACACCTCTGACCGCCATAGGTATCGCACGGAGACTCAGTTCCCAGCATTCTTCCAGCAATAAGAGATACTAACATAGTGTATTAAACAGCTGTCAAACAAAGTCCTTGATGGCAGAATTTCGGATAAAGGTATCCTCGTGCCAATGAATCCAAGCATCAACAAGCCATTGATGCAGGAACTAGAGGAGAAGCATGGGTTAGTCTTCCCAGCTAGCCTTCTCAGACATACTTACTGACGGAGTGCAGGATCGAAGGTAAGAAGAAAATAATCAAGAAGTACGAGAGAACAGCGGCCAAATCGCAATGTAATAATCTATCGATGAGACAATTCAGCTACTTGTATAGAGTGTTGCAGGCAGAAGCGACGGAGGTACGTACCTCGAGCGCCGTCCACCTTGCGCCTTGGCTGCCACTTTAGGACTAGGGGGATCTGTCATCAACTCTAAGTTAGATGAACATCGCCGTCAGAAGCTCAAGCCATAGTGTTTCCCCCTCTTCTGGTAACAGTGTCTGCGTCTGTTAACATGTCTGCTGCGTTCACGGGCCAGCGGGCTCCATGACGAGGAACTGCCGGACCCGCAGATCGTCACGCATGGCGCCGATGCAGCAGCCACCAACAAAGCCCTGCCACAACTGCCGGCGCCAGCGGCTACGCTGTGACCGGTCGTATCCGCACTGCAACAAGTGTGTCACCGCTGGAAAGGAGTGTCTCGGATACGGGCAGCTGTTCAGATGGACGGGCGCGGTGGCGAGTCGCGGAAAACTGGCTGGACGTGCGTCGACCGCACCCATCGACTCTGCTCCCGCGTTGAGCCCGAGGATGGCAACGACAATGGCTGTTTCGACGACGAGCACTCCCCGGTTGGATGCTCAATCGTGGGATGGTGCTCTTGGCGGCGGCACCCCGGAGTATGGAGATGTGCAACTCATCCCGGCCGACGGCAGCTCCGTGAGCAGCCCGTGGGTGTTGGTCGACCCTCTCTGTCGGGACCTGGAGCCGTCGCATCGGTACTATCTGTCATACTGTATGTGACAACTCAACGCTCGACATGGAGCTATATATAGAGAGCCTCAGCTGACGGTGCCATAGTTACACATCGGTTATGCAAGGACTTGGTTTCCCACGACTTGCCTGATGGCAATCCCTTCCGCAGTCTTCTGCCACTAACCAGAGCCCACCCTCTGCTGCAACACATCATAATTGCCGCATCGGCAGCTCACATGTCTAACCTCGTCACGGCGCCGCTGTGCTATTCCGGGAAGCGAGGCGACCTGGTGCTGCCTCCCGGCATCGAGGAAGCATCCAGCCGCGCGTATCGGGACGCACTGATCGCAAAGCACAAGGCGCTCACGCTGATGCGCGGCGCTCTGCAGGACGTCGGCTCGTCGGGTGGTGATGTAATCCTCGCTGCATGTCTCTTCTTCATCAACGTCGAGTTGATTGAGTCGGGGAAGCATGGGTGGAAGGCCCACCTCGAAGGCGCCGGCAAGATCATGTCGCTGTTGCAGCCGGCGGTAGCGGGGAATGAAGCGTTGAGAGACTATATGCTCTCCGACTGTTTCATGTGAGTAGAACGATATTCAGTCCTCTTCACGGGCCACCTACTGATTAGTTGAAGCTACTTTATACTGGGCTCAGCATTCATGCCGGCGGCTGCGTTCGACACCGGGTCGTACTTTCGATCCTCACAGATTCCGTACATCCTGGAACGAGCAGCCGCCAATAGCTATCTATGTTGCCCACCGGAGATTCTCGGCATTCTTCACGCCGCATCCCAGCTGTCAAATGCAAGCAGCGATGCCGACTCCCAGGAAGACATTGCGGCAGCCGGCCTGGCTCTGATCCAGCAGGCTCAGGCCTTTGACATCGACGCCTGGGCACACGACGTACGCAACATCTCGTACCTGCAGAACGCACCGGTCCAAAGCCGCATCCACGCTGGGTCCGCGCATCGGCTGGCCTCGTGCCTCTACATACTCCAGGCCATTCCGTCGTTGAGCACGATGAAGGGCCACGACGAGGTCGCCGAAGCGCTGAGCCGCGACATCTTCCAACACCTGTCGAGCATCCCGGACGATGACCCAAACTTCAAGGCTACCACGTGGCCCACGTTTATCGCCGGGGCGGAAGCGAGCGGCCGCACAAGACGTGAATGGGTCATGGACAGGCTGCGGAGACTTGTTGTCTCCTGCCCGTGGGGTTTCTTGTACACAGCCATGGACGCGCTGGAAGTGATCTGGGGCCTAGACGGCCAGGGGAAAGCCAGCAGAAGCTGGGTCCAGACTCTCAAAGACCCCGACTTGAACTTTCTGATTGTCTAGAGATTCAAAGACAATGCAGATCCGAAACACGAGACACAGCCCGGTGTTGTCCAACACATTTGAGACTTGTCACTCGAAGTCGCCGGCAGCGCCCGAGTTCGAGTTCTGATACGTCGGATGCCGTGCAGGTGACGGCATTTGTCGGCCTAAGTACTAGCAATATGCCTCAGCTCGTGCCGGCCCGAAACATTGTGGCACGGTGCCATATCGGACAAAATGGCCCCTGGTGTTCATCGCATGGCATTGTTGCCCGTGGTTGTCATGCGTTGCTGTTGAAGGTTGAAGTGTTGATGTTCCCCTCGTGAGCTTTTCGCCAGCTGACTTAACGTGAGCTGCCAAAAACTGCAAACTGCGAGGGATCTTCTTTCATCGACTGGCATGGCGCTGATAGAGTTATTCAAACACTGTAACATATCTATGCAGATATGAGGCCTGGACAGCTGGATTGCGTCCTGCCAAACTCAGCGGCTCAGGTGCTTGGACGGCTTCAGCATCAGCACCCTCGAGGACCGAGAAGACACAATGGCCTTGTGCCGTTTTGGCCGCTGCTGCTGGAGGTTCTAAAACAACCAGTGCAGGAGCCACCTCAGCTCATCGATGTACTTGAAACAATTTCGAATAGCCTTCGAGGCTCGTCCGGCGTTGCGGGTGACTATGGGACGCTGAGAGCCGTGGTGCAGGATGAGAGTACAGGTTCTTCACACACTTGTGGCCAAAGATTGTCGGCTTGCACTGAAGATGCCAGAACACCTTGGCAATGGCCATGTACCGATTTTGACGCTGGGACAGAGGCTTCGACTGTCCAGGGATCAGGCGGGATGCCTGGTGGCGCACCGATTCATCTGTACGCTGCAGCCGCCGTTGTGGCGCAATGAGTCCTTTGACTGTAGCATCTGGTACGACTCGCCGCAGCGGCATGGGGCTATCGAGATGTACTTGGTGGCACTCTTTACCGACATTGATGAGTTGGACGAGAAGGAAGCTGCCGAGCCTTTAGAAGGGGCTGTCGATCACTCAGTCCACTCATTTGGGAAAACGGAGATGCCTCTGCCTCGGTCGTGAGGAGGCTTCCCTGGCGCCAGTCAAGATCGTAAACCTGGACAAGTACAGCACTGAGCAGCAGGAGCCGGGATACCAATGTCCTAGCAGAGCCGTGGTTGTGTCTGCCAACAAAGACAATGGGTTTGGGCAGTGGGCGACCCAGGTGTGAATATGACCATCCTCTGGATGGCGGCGTCTCTGGCCGGCAAGGAGCTGCGGATCCTCTGCGATCCCTCACATGGCAACCTTGCTTTGCAGTTTAGCAAGCTTGTGGAGCAAGTGGTGAAGACTGGCAAGGTGGGAGACTTGAGGGAAAGGCTTGATGGGATCCCACAAACGGCGAGGCAACTCGAGACGATGCGGTGGCTCTCCGATGGGTGACAACGCCGACTGCGGAACCGTTCACAAACACCCAGGCCCTGTGCCCCTGTTCAGCAGAGCCTTGCGATCTCTACACAGTGGTGAACGGCGCGCCCGCCCTGAACACGCACCACGGCAACCGCCCCAGCCACCAGCCCAAGAGCTGTTCACCCGCCGCCGCCCACGTGCCGCAAAGCTGTTCAGTGCCTTTTATACAAGATCAACGTGCTCTCCCTCCAGAGCCACACGAGTCACAATGGCCTAACGGCATTCCCGGTAAAGGCAGCTTGTGTCGATGAGTGAAGAACCGAACCGAGCCTCCAGTTCAACCTGGGGTAACACGAACTAAGTTCCAACGGCTCGCTTTCTTTTTTGCTTTTGCATCTAATAGTCTGTGCTGCTGCATGTGTCTTTTTATTTTTACCATCTTTTTGATGCCCTTTTGGAGGTGTAATGGTTGGAAAGGGGTGGTGGTGGTGCGTTGGGAACCTGTCGTCGAGGGGCGACGCTATTCACAGAGCGCAGCGCTAGAGGACGAGGAGAGTTGTTGCAGAGCGCACCGGTGATGTCATCTAGCATGCATGTAGAGGAGACTCGTCCTCGGGGAATCTTGTCTCGCTGCTCTATATGTAGTCTATATGCTGATCTATGCAGTTCCGCCTCGTGTACGCCCTCTGGTCCACTTCCAGCTCTCGGCGCCCAGGATAAAGACGGCGACGGCGACGAAGATGACGGCCCACTCCCGGCTGATGCCCGTGTGCATAGAGACGACGTGGTTTATGATGGGGATGTACGGCGTCGGGGCGACGACGAGGAAGACGGCGGTGACGGCGAAGAAGAGGAATCGTTGCCCCGGAGTGCCTCTTGCTTCTCCTGCGATTGCTCCACGTCCTTTGGCTGCGAGGGGCTGAAAGAGACGTGTCCCTGTCGGGTTATACACCTCGTTGCCGTGTCGACAGAGAACGTGCCATATCCTGGAAGCCAGGCCTTCCTCACCACCACGCGCCCCCTCACGCAGTGGCCGTCTTGTTCGAGCAGATATTCGTCACGCCGGCCAGGGCCTCCAAGCGCCGCCAGGGTGACGGTCAGCACGAGCAGCAGCGAGATGGGAACGGTGCCAACGGCGGTCGTGACGGCGTATAGGACCACGTCCTGCCGCGTGTCGAACTTGTTGGCGCCGAGGGCAACGGTGGCGCAGATGGTGGCAAAGGAGACGAGCCAGAGGAACAGCTGGGGGAGTTTCCGCTGCAACGGGGCGCCTACCGTGAGGCCGAGACTGGCCCAGCCAGGCGATTGTTGTCCTCCAGCAACGCCTGATACTGGTGTTTTGCGCCCTCTACGTCGCCCCTGGGATCATCACCACCTTGCAGCGTGCTCGCAATGAGTCCAATCTCGATAAACATGCCCGTCGCAAAGACGACGCCCCGGCCGCGGCCCTTGGTGATGTTCGTTGAGCTATACACCACAGTAAGGCGGTCCTCGTCAAACGTCAACCGCGGTTGCTTGGAATCCGGCGCCGACTCGCCCGTGAGGAGCGCCTCGTCGGTCTCGAGGTTGAGGGCCTCGATGAGGCGGGCGTCGGCGGGCATCCAGCCGCCGGTGCTCAGGTCGAAGATGTCGCCAGGCTCGACGTCGGCCGTCTAGATGGTGACGGTGTCGCCGCCGCGTGCGAGTTGATGGTCTTTTCGGCGTACAGGCTCTGTGCGAAGCCGACGAAGATGTTGAGGATGATGATGCCGCCGAGGATGCCGCCCTGGTTCCAGGCTCGGATGCCGAAGCTGGCTGCCAGGGCCAGTCCAGCACCGGCGCGCCACCGTCAGAGGAGCCAAGACGAATCATTGGCTCCAATGATACCCTGTGAACTGAGTTCGTCCCTTCCACAGCCACCACCACCGCCGTCAACTTCGTTTTCCCATGGTCTGTGCACAGTTGCACATCAGATGCCATTGTAGGCAATTCTTATCTCTAAACCCGTCGTTAATCCCTGCAGGACACATGCGGCCCCGAACCGGCCGATGTGGTGGCGGCGATTCCATCAGCAACCTATAGGACACGAGACAGATCATGGCCTGGCAGAGGGCAACAGGCTTTGATGGGTGATCTGGGCCAGCAACGGCAGCGTTAGGCGTGATTGGGAAGCCAAGAATCATGTTGGCGGTGAGTGTGGAGGTTGGTGAGATTGTTAGGAGTCAACTTGGACCGGTGTTGCAGAGAGCCGGGGAAATTCACTATAACTAAATGCTTGCTGTCACCATCTCAGCGGTGACAGGCGTATCTCACCGCACCTACAAGGGCATCGCCTCTTGTCTCATGATACGTGACTCCAAGGAAAACAGCTTCCCCCTCTTCCCCATTCTCAACTCTTAGTCTCGGCATGCAGTCTCCCTACAGGAGCCATGCACGTCTCCAAACGAGGCCTATAAAAGCCCGTGACCCTCTATGTTGTTCCCTGAACAAACCCAGCATGCAAAGGGCTAGAGCATGCACGTTTTCTTCCTGAGCTTTGCCATCTTTTATCAAAGCTCTGTTCCTTCTTGATTCCAGGGCCGGTCTCTCCTTGTGCAACACCCGCTCTGTTTTGCTCACTCGATGCCGGATGCAAATGGGGACAGGGGCATTCCCTTCTGCGCCCGCCACCCCCTTGCCAGCATATACGTGTTCTATCGAACCAGTGTCCACAGCGAGTACTCCGATGGACCGCCCTCTGAATGTGCAAGAGCATTCCAGCCAACCTACAAAATTCTGGGGGTGAACGAGGACGGTCCGACTTTGTTATGTGCCCGCATTGCGCCCTACACAATTTTGAACCCAGAGCAACATTTTGACTGACATTGTGACTTCGACGCTCTTGGGTACTTTGGCGAACTCCAATCCTCACGCAAACATAGCGGGCGCATGTTTAAGCATCCACCGCCCGGATCACTTTAACCCCAGAATTACTAGAAAAAGAAAATTCGGGATAGCGGAAGCCAGGAACGCACGGAAATGCTTCCCACCGCGTCGCTCAGACATGGCCAACTTGGACCAGATACTCGAGGCTAGTTCCTCTGCGTCTTGCTGCGCCGTTGACAGTGCTGAGCTAAACGATGGACAAGTGCTGCTCCGTCTAGCTCTGGTCGAGAAACTCAGGAGATACAGTAGCTGATAAAAGGGCGCAGCAAGGGGTTATTGTGGTGGTAGAGGCAGAAGGGGGAAGAGCACTGCAGCCCCAGGAACCAAAAGACGCTCCGATGACCCAGGCCAGGGGAACTTTTCCGATGACGTAGCATGAGTAAAAGGCTCCAGCTCTGTCTTGACCCGCTGTTGCAAGCCAGTGGCTCAAGCAGCAGTGCGTGCGTCGATGGTTGACCCAGGCCGAGGCCCACCCAAGTGCTGAGAGAAAAACAACTCCCAGCACCCGCAGCGCGCTTCGTCCTTTCATCGTCACGCTTCACGTTTACCAAGGTTTCAGACTGCTTCCTACTTCCATCCACTCCTCCACGTCACTCGATCCGATCCTCTGTCGTTCTATCCATCGTCTACCGGTCTCTCCATCTCTTCAACCAGTCTTCGATCGATCGAACCATCTTCCAACCTCTTCATTCATTTGTCAACCATCAGTCATCTTTTGACCTGCTGCTTTTTGCCACCAATCCATCCAAGCATTCTCGTGAGTATTTCTCCATGTCTACCGGCAGTAAGGAGTCATCCCGCTGCTCCCGACCATCCAACAACCGACACCCAGAGAGCAAGTTCCGCGCACACTTCGCGTCGAAACCCGTCCAGACTTTGGTGCAAAATCCCAACGTGCTTGGGGGATTTCGAGTCTTTAGACTTGTGTTGGCGTCTCCGGCATCCACGGAGGCATACTCATGCTGTTTCTTTGTTTCATAACTTCTTCAAGAAGCTCCTCAGCGCGTCTGAGACTCGAGAGTGAACATTGAACGCGCTACGTAAAAGCCCTTTGTTACTAACTGTGCGTAACTGCAGGTCAGCATGAAGTCTATTTTGAAGGTCAAGGAGGGCGATACTGGCACCGACTGCACGAGGCTTTGTTGCTGTACGTAATAGCGCTTCTTACTGTTAAAAGCACCCCGTCGTGGCATGTCCTTGGTGAAGCACAGCCCCGTCACGGTTACTGACCTTGTGTCCTCAGACAAGAACACCATCGAATGGCAGACTCTCGAGCGCTTCCTGGAGCTGTCGGGCCTGCCCGAGGAAGAAATCGACAAAACCTACTTCCTCAGGCGCAGCATGTTCCGACGCGCCCAGCAGCAAAAGACCCTCTCGGACTAGTGGCTCAAGGAGGACGCGCTCAACAGCCTCATCGACGGGGCGGCGGAATACAGGACCAAGGGGGTGACGCTGCGCGACCCGGCGACCCGCGCGGCGAGCAGGGTGTCGATTGCGACGCGGGACGAGGTGCGGACGTACGTGCCCGCGGACCACGAGGACGCGGACGAGCCCGCCGTCAAGGTGAATCCATCTCTGCAATGAGCACGTTTGCCCCCACCGAGTCTGTGTCTAACCTCGATGCCACGATTCGAACAGCCCAACCGCAAGAGAAAGCGCCGGGACTACTCGCCCGAGGCTTGAAGACGGCGGGCGGCAGCCGACTGTGCGGTTTTGGCGTTGGGGAGATGATGTTCAAGTACGAGCGAGGTAGTTGGGTCTGGGAATGTTACCGACGGGGAGGTATTCTATTCAACTCTGACAACGTGACGTTGTTGAACCCGTGACCGCGATGGCGACCAGATGTGCATGCCACGCAACCTCGAATCTCACGCCAGTCGACGGAGCGCGCACTACAGGAAGCCGGAACCAGCTCCTTCTGGTTTGTTTCTCTAGAGCAGCGAGACTTTGTCGAGCAAGTGTGTTCCTGGCTGCCAACTTGACGACAACAGACGACCTGCTAACAAAACATGGCGGACAGAAGCAATGCATGACATGAGACGCCGCAATGACGTTCAGAGGAGCATGTCCATGCTCCCACACCGATCGTGCCCCAAGTGTTGTCAAAGGTGACATGTTCCTTCCGGCTCTCCCGGCACAGTGACACGCCATGTGCGTACAACACGCCTACGCCGTCCTGTCAAAAGTCTGACGTATCAGTTGGAAGTTTCTCACCGAGGCCAATGTCTCGCGGCTCATTACCCGGAGGCTTTCTCGGCAGATCAACACGGCGCGTATGCAGGGGCCTTTGTTAGATTGCTCGTGTACTCAACTGCCGCAGCTTTCCTTGTGGGCTTTGTCGAGTCTCGACAAGTCACCAACACCACGGCTCGCAAGCCGCCTCGCCCAGATATCATGACAAGCCCAAGCCGCGCCACGTCGCAAGGCGCCTGCATGTACGTGGTGCCCAAAGATGCGCGCTTAGGGCTAGGGTTATTTGAACAGCGGCTCCCCGCCGAGACAACCACAAGAACAGCAGCAGCAGCAAAAGCCGTGGCCATAGAGCCGGGCGCACGCGCACGATCTGCCGGATGGTTGTCGGCGGCGGCATCGAGGTCTATAAACAGCCTTCTGGCGGCGGGTTTCGTCCAATGGGAGGGCGGCGCGTGTACGGGGAGGGTAGCAATGCATGCGTGCTCGTGGCTTGCTTCAGGCAGTTGGCATGCAATGAGACACGGGGAGATGCCGCTGCTCGGTGGTTGGATATCAATGGCCCCTGTGTCTGGCTTGTTCCCTCAGGCATTGCCCGTGTTTCGAAATAGCTCATCGGCCAGCAGAGCAGCCTCGAGAGGGCCGCTTGGCGTGACCGCCTCCGCCCCGGCGCAGGGCCACGACATCTCACTCGTCGTAGTGACAGGTCCTGTCTCACCGCGCGACGCAAAGCCGCCGCCGCCTTGCCGCGGGCAGTGAGACTGTGGTTCGTCGCACAGCAGACCTGGAACTCTTATTCACGCAAGGCAACCCGCCCAACCGCGAACACGATGGAAAATACAGTCAGATGCCCAGGGCTGACGGCTGACGCAATGTGCAACCTCAGCAAATCGCCGCACTCAGCTCCAGGCAGCTCAGCTCATTGACAGACACAACGTACTCCGACGACCCACTGACATCCTGGCCAAAGCTCCGAGGAGAGACACCTCCGAATGCCCTCCTTGCCTCGTCCGCAACGAGGTCACAACACGCGAGCGTCATGTGCTCCGCACCTCAGCGGGCCGCCTGTTAATCCCCGGGAGCTCCAGTGGCCATGCCGTCCACGGGACGTCCCCCACCCACGGCGAGAATGACATCGCCGAGAACAGACATGCCAGCAAAAGAACCGCGAGCCAACGCCCAGCTCCCTCCGCCGCGCAGCCACGTGCCGCACTGCGTTCCAGCCTCCGGGCTAGACCAGGCTGCCACCGAGCCCCAGGCCAAGAGCAACGACAGGGCTCCATTGTATCTGTCGTGGAGATGAGGGACTGTCTGATCAGCATGTCCCATTGGTGTCTACATACAAGTACAGCAGCGAGGCCCTTTGTCATCCTCTGCTTTTCAAGGGGGTTTTATTTTACCCCCTGTCCCAGCGTCTCCCTTCCCACCCGACAAACTTTCCTTTTTCTATATTTACCCATGTCCTAGGGTTTATTCTTCTTACTTGGTAAACTTTTTTTTTAGAGGCAGAGGCAGCCCTTATAAGCCGTTGAAAAATGACATGTCTCACTATTTTTAGTACACTATGTATATTTTTAAGAGTTAGTATAAAGATATAATTTATTATTTAAAAAGCTTAAGATTTATTTTAAGACTTAAAAGAGGCGTAGTTTTTTAAGGAGAGCTTACTTGAGTAGGATCGCATCTACAGTCCTTAAGTTGCCAATAGAAACCCTTGTTCATATGCGTAGCTGTTACTTTAACTCTATAACGACACCTATTACGATCTGTATAACATATCTATTTAGGAATCATTAGCATTCTTATTTTAGTCATTAATTATTATATAATAGAGAGATCCTAGTATTATTACTTAATTTTAAGGGGTATAATTAAGGACTAGTATAAAGAACTAATTATAAAAGGTATATTTCTACTTACGCCATCATATTCTTGTAAAAGTTCTTCAGCTAAGATAGTAGTAAAGTAAATAAATAAAATAAGCCCATACTTCATAATAAAGATATAAAAAATAGTTCTTAAAGTAAAGACTTTATATAATAAGATAATAAGACGAGTATGCACATATAAGGCTATGTAATTATAATTAGGTGAGAGCAGCATGAGTACTTAGTATTAATAGCAAGAAAGAAGCTTGAGGGCTTCAGAGGCAGAGGGCCTACTTATACCCCATGAGTCAGCGGCTGATCAGGACCGCAACCTAAGGACATTTGTCCCTTAAGCTCTAATGCCACCTGTTCTGGGTTGTGCCGCACGCGGGGTCCTTTAGTGCGCGCCCGCGCACTTGTCCCACGCCCCCGCACGCGTCTACCCCGCGTTGCCTAGGCGCGACCGGAGCGCGTGCAATATAATGAGTGAGTAGTAACTAGTATACTTATATTAGTTTATAAAAAGCAAAAGCTCTTTAGAGAAAATAAAGAAAACTAACTGCCTTTATATTTTATAATATAATATCTACCTACTATTAATTAGTCTTAGGCTCTTAATATTAATAAGTAGGGCTTTAACTTACATACTATATTAATAGATTAAACCATAACTAAGGTATTTATTAAAAGGCGTAAAAAACCCTCACATATAATATATTTCTAAACTAATAGCTATAATAGACTAGACCGTGACTGAGAGATTTATTAAAAGGCGCAAAAAAAACTCCGCATATAAATAATATGGTACGTTTTTCGAGTATAGCTGGGTGAAGGCAGGCTCCATCTCGACAGTCAGTATGCAAGGGTTCGCAGAATGTGCAATCCAAGTCCAGACAAGGCGTCTCTTCTCCCGTGACGTGCGGGCCGGCCCTTGCATTTGGCAATGCCATCCGCACTGCACCAGTTTGCAAGGCGTCTTCTCTCGCAGTGGGCTGAACCACCTTTGTCCAAGGGCTGCTTTGTCCAAGGGCTGAAAAGGCCAACGCAGCCGACATGCTGGAGAGCATTGCGGGGCCGCCTTGTCACCTTGGTATGACGGTAAACCGGCAAGTTGCAACATGACATCGGGCCAAGAGAGAAAGCCTCGAGGAAGTCGAATAGTTTGCTGCTGCTTACAGAAAAGAAAAGAGACGTATACACATGGCCGGTTAGAGAGGTAGAAACAAAAGGCGTCATTGCCAGCTACAGACGCAAACGGGGGCAGGTGCTAAATGATGCCAAAACTATTATCCTGCCCCATAACAGCATAGCCAGTTTCTACAAACAAAAGCTAGAGAAACTAAATAGCGAGCGACGGGTTTGCGCTGGGTGGCGTCCATGCAGAGTGCCACCCACACCTAGTCCATGTAAAATCAAAAAATGTAGCATTGAAGGACCTCGACTGGATGTTCAAGTCGATGTCGATGTCTTTCGTGTGCTCGTCCTAGGCTCGTAGCAAATCCGGCTTCGCCAGAGATAAAGACTACTGCCCCATCTCCTTCATCCCCTGTTGGAAACGTATGAACGGTTGGTCTCGGCAAGCCTGACCAGGTTGGCAGACGCGAGGTTGTCCCACGTCGTGGTCGCAATCTTGGTCCGTCAGGCAGGCGGCTTCGGAGCATCATGTCGTCCAGAACTCGGGACGAGTCGTCATGGCGTGGCTGCAGGCTCGCGCCCAGAACCGACGTTTGCCTTGGCCCGCTACGGCCCCTCGGCAACCACGGTGCGAGTCGCCTTCACGCGTCCTGGCCGAGCTCCATGTCCAGCTCAGACAACTCGACAACATTGTCGTCGGGGAGCCCTTCCAGGACCACGTCATACTTTGCCGAGACTGAGAATTGGCGAGCCTCATCGTCCCAACTGAGCCACTTACCTGAGTTCGCTATCCTTCGCCCAAGCCACAGGATTCGCTCCTGCCTCTCTCCAGCCTTGGACGCGGGTTCAAGGTATCTGTCGTCCTCGTCGATCTTGTGGTTGTCGAACCAGCCCTCCGGGAAGAAGTCTTCGACGTAGACGAGCCCGCGCATGGCGTAGTCTTCGGGTAAGGGGTAAGGCGACTCCCCCCTCTCCGGTTCCGGGAACTCGTCGCCATCAATCCTCGGCTTGAACTTGCTCGTCTTGAGCAAATAGTTGAGCATCATTGACGTCAGTTTCCAGGGGTACCGGCTCTCGAGGTGCGCCATGGCAGCTGGGTATCGGGACATGAAGTAAAGGAACACCATGGTTGTGTGGAGGCAAGACAGAGTGTTCTTGTCGCCCCATCGGCGGAGAACGATTTCATAAGTCCGGACCGCAAACGACAGAGCCTGCTCAAAGGTCTCTCCCGCTTCCGCCTCTGCCTCGGCCACGGAACCATGGTCCATGCCCATGTCCGATTCGTCGGTTCGCCTTGATATAGCTTGCATGAGCACGTTGGACTCTGCGCCGAACCCCAACAGGGAGCAGCTCAGGGAGATGCCAACGTAGTACCTACAAACCTGTTAGCTGATACCGCGCGGCACAAACTTGGGCTGGGGTCAACGAACCCTGCCTCGAGCCAGTTGGAGTGTGTGCTTCCAATCCGTCCGTCCAATAACCCCAGGAACTCGTCCATTGACGCCTCCAGCTGGTCTTTTGATTTTCCAGAAAAGAGAATACCATGAACTCGGACAAACGCGGCGTCCACGGGCTCCAGCCGCTGGTGCGAATTCGAGCTGAGCAGCGGGTCAAACAGAGTCATGACGCTCTCTCGAGCGCTCAGAAAGGGAATGGGCACGCAGAGCGACTTGGCATAATAATACAGCTGTTGTAGTGCGTTGGGCCGCGCCAGGATCGCCAGGTGATGGTACAGACGGCCTGTCGTGGGGGATTTATCGGAGGCCTTGCTGTACCAGTACCGAGACACTCCTGTCCAGATTTCTCGATCCCTGATATCATCGTCCTCAATTGCCATGCGATATCTACCCAAATCTCCAAGGCATTCTATCCAAGTATCTTCAAACGCAGGCACCGTTTCGTAGAGTAGCGCCATCATGCTGTAGGCGATGTAGATGAAGGTGAGCATGTGCTCTAGCGAGGCGGGCAGCTTGTGCCGAAGGAGCTCCAGGAAAGAGTGTATGCCGTGCCGCCACATCCGTGCCGGCATGGCGTATTTCGAAGCCAGGCGGCGGAGAGCCTCGCTCGCAGAAGGATGCTGGCTTGCGAGGAAGAAGTCATGGTGCTCGTGGAGCACCGAGCGATGGAGAGCAATCAAGGCGTGGTATTGTTCTTGGCTAAGCTGGTTCGACTCCTGCGAGCTGTCGTACTCGATGCACTTGCTCTCTATCATGACCAGGCCCGCGTAAATGCCCTTGACCTCGGCTACGAGTTGCTCTTGCGAGATTGGCCTGGTCTCTGGCTGCCGGATCATGTCTGATACTGAAGAGCTCTCAGAGGGCGGAGATGGGGCTCCATGGTGTGGCTGGGGCGGGCGATTGTTTCTTGTTTGCGGTGACCGCCTTGGATGACTTGCCGCCGTGAGCTGTGAGGGACGAGTCTGAGGCGTCTTGGGTCGCACGTCATCTTCGGGACTCCAGAGCTGCCGGGCGGCCGGATTCTTGGATGCAAGCCCCCGGTCGAAGTCGCTCATGCTCTCGCCGAGCCTTGCGCGGCTGCGTCCCGGTGTCGGGGGGGACGAGCCACGCCGCTGGGCCACCGACGCCGGGGGGGAGCACAGCTTCTTGCTGCCGCGCTGACTTGGCTCCGTCGGCTCCCCGGGCGTTTCTAGCTGATCTGACCCGTCGGGGAGATCGGCGGTGTCGAGAGGGCCCGGGACAGGCCGCTTCCTGGTCGGTCTGCCCGGCCCGGAGGCTTCCGCAGAGGTGTTTGCAGTCTGGTTCCTGTAGCGGCGCCTGGTCAATGCGCCGTCGCAGGCTGCGAGGAGAGGCGAGGCAGAGAGGTGGTGGCTTACTGTGACCCGTGTATTGTGACATTCTTGAACGCCTCCTCTACGTCTGCGTCGTCTGCAAGGCTGGGGTGTCTTGTGACATCGGCGCGGACGTGGGCCCTGAAGGAGTCGATATCCGGCTGGATCTCGGCGTCGCAGAGGGGACAGCTCCCACGACCTGCGGCGGTTTCTTGGCGGGCCGTCTTGCGCAGGTGGTGAACCCAGCCTTTGGTGAGCCTGTCCATGTCCGGCTGCTCAGGGCATGCAAGGGCATGCGCGGTACTGGAGCAGGCCGGCAATTGGATGGGCGACGGGGCGTCGACGGGTACCCGCACAATGGGTGTCGTGTGTCGTGTGGTTGTGGTGCGGCGTCGTGTCACGGCTTGCGTCTGCTCGTCGGCGCTGGTCGTCGACGACTCACGCGCGTCGGCCTCTAGGAGAGCCGAGTTAGCAACGGGGGGGCAAACAAGAAGAAGGGCACCCAAGGGCTATACCGCACAGGAAGACCGAAGCGGTGAGAAAAGGCAAGCGCCGCGGTGAAGCAGGGCCAGCAGGGCAGGACAGGGCAATCAGTGTTGCAGTCGAAAGCGAAGCTCGTGGACGTGATGTTGGTTCTTGGTATAACAGAGAGGTACGTACCCGGCCGCTGTTGTGCAACACACCCACGAAGTACGCAGCCCGTCGGTATGCAGAAGAAGTGGGCCCTGTGGGGGCGGCTGACTACCTTGCCGAGGTTGAGGCTGCAGGCGCCTGCACTACTGCTGCACACTGCTGCGCCTCCGTTACAGGCTGCAGGTCGCCGGGCGCCTTGGTGATGAGGCTCAAGAGGCAGTGGGGCCAGAAAGGAGCCAGGACGTCCCCGCAAGGTTCTTTGCCAGGTCGACTGGACTTCGGCTTCGGACTGGTGGCGACCGAGGCGATATCGACGGGACGCCGCCGGCACCGATTCAACCTGCCGCGGGTACTCCGTACGGACTGCCGAGTACGTACGGAATTAGCATGGGTGCCTTCTACATACGAGCAGGTGGTCGTTCGCAGAGCACCAGGCGCTGTCGTGGACGGCGAGGCTCGGGCTCGGCCCGGGCTCGGCTTGGCCTCTGCCAGCCAGCACCTGCAACGGGTTGGCGTACCTTTGTGGACTTTCCGTTTTCTTCGAGGAGCGGGTGCAACGGCGTTGTTTTCCTATATCGTCGGCACGTGTAACGCGCCTCACGATATGCAAAGTGGCTGCTCCGGAGGGCACAGAAGCGACATGGAGGCTTCTCAAAGGCCTGCACACGCTGCCTTTAAATAGTCCGTACCTCGCGAACTGTGGCCGCGACCTACACGGGCATGCGTTTGTCAGGAGTGAGTGCCTTGGGTCGCCTTTCCGCGGAAGTACCTTGATAAATGCCTAGGTTGGTAGCAACTAGGAAGGTACCATGCCACGCCGCGCATGAGGATGCCAAGCTGCGTGTGGCAAAGATGCACGCCTTCGGTACTCCGTATTATGGTTTACAATGTCAGCACGCTCCAGGGCCTAGTGAATCCCACGAGCAGCCCGAAGGCTTGTGAGTACTAAATTACAGGGGCTTGTGATAGAAGTACCAACAATCCTCCTTGGTACAAATTGCTATAGTACATTTTATTGGTCGCCTTAAAGTACCACGCTAGTTTGTGGGGCGAGAGGGTACCCACAAGCCTTCGAGCTGCTCGTGGGTAGGTACCTCGGGTACCTAGCTAGGGTAATTAGCAGCTAAAAACAGCCCACATACAGGCCGTCAGCTAGCTGCCCCGTGCCTGGCGCCTCGAACAGCGCAGCAGTGCATAGCCGCGAGTTGCGACCATCTCAGATGGTGGTTCGCAATTCCGCGGACAGAGAGCAGGCTGGACGTTGAGATGACAGGTAGCCACCCGCTTCCTTGCCGACCGACGTGCTGCAATACAATGCAATGCGTGCACGCCATGCACCCCTTGGCCCATTCGCCGATCCGCGACGCGGTGGCCTGGCAGCCTCATCGTGAGTCGTGACACATGGTGAGGCCACTTGGTTCGGCAAAACCCATCGCGCGGCTGGCTAGCCTGACGTCGAGAATATCAGGCGTAACCATCTCGGGCGGGCGCCTCCTCATTTAAAACACGGGTCGTCCAGGCCGCAGCGCAGCCTCTCCACTGCCTCGGACGCACCAGCCGCCAGCTCGACCTCAGCTTCGGCTGTGCCAACACGCCTCTGTGAGTCTGCGATGCTCCCATCTACCACGCTGCGGAAGCGTGATCCGTCAGCTGACCAGGCCTTCATGTTCGCGAGCCGTTCAGCGTCTCGCGTCGTCGCAACCTGACCCAATCTCCGACGAGCAGCCGGCGTTGCTCGAGCATCTTCGCCCAAGCTTCGGCGGCGAATACAGGTCATCGCCACTGACGCTCCTCCACGACTGGTCCAGATGCCGTCCCCGTGCTGCCTCGGCAAGGCAGTCGTCTCTGGGCACCGTCGAGGCCCTGACCTGTAGCATGCTTCCCAACGCATCAACGAGCACCGCTGTCCACGTCTTGCGCGAGTGGATGCCGAAGGAGGATGGCAGGGCAACCATTGAGGGGTCCCGAGTCGCCCACCGTCACCTGCTGGTTACGACAGCTGACCACGAAAGGTTTCTATATTTGGCGGCGTTGCAGCACCATTCTGCGTCGACGTCCTCACTGGCATGGTGAGCGGCTGCCAACGAGATGAACAGGGCGCCGTCATGTTTCATCTCCTTGGCTCATCCCCTTGCGCTGCACCATTCGTTCATGCAAAACGTGCGTTACACTTTCTACTGGCCGACGGCCCGCCGGCTCGCCTCCGGTCCTCGCGGACGGTACCATTCAGTGCCACCTGGGCACGAAATTCGCCAATGGCGTCGTCTTGGAGCCCAACCCAGGGACGTATGCAGTCCATTCCATTTACCGCCCACATGCGACATGCCCAGGCCGTCTCTACCAGGATCTGTGTATATCCGCCTGCCGTCCAGCAAGGAAACGAGCACTCGTCCCGGACGCGTGTTTTCTCTCGCCTCAGCATCGGTTGGTGGAGAAAACTATGCAAGCGGAGCTACAGCGTGATGCATCGTAAACTCCAGCACCATGCTGTGCCATATACTCTGGTCCGTGACGGCTCTCGCCGTCTTAGTCGTTGCTAGCAGGGCCACGCACGCATTTATACCCAGTTACCAATGCGGTCTCGTGATTCATCACCCGAGTATAGGACGCTGTGGGGGCGTTTATATTTTGGGTCTGCATAATGTGTACACCTGACGTCTGAGTCGCGTTCTGTATTTCTCCGCTGCCTAAATTATGGGGCTTTCAGCCTGAAGTCAGTCACAATGATGCAGCTGTCCACGTATACAGTACGAGAATACTGGAAGGGGTGAGCAAGATTCCGGGTTCTAGGGTTCGATGCTACGCAAAGCATATCATCGCTGGGCCAATAGCTTCGAGCGAGAGAAGGTGCTAGAACATCATAGAGGTGCGGAGGGAAGACGTCCCAAGACACCTGTGTCCTCACTAAAAATGGCCATTTCGAGTCAAGCACCGATACGAAGCGTTGGATTCTTAGTGTCGTGAATTTGTTACACAATGCACTTTGTTCGGGAACCAGGACTCGTCTGGGCCACTCCTATCCAATCATCTAAGTGATACTGTCTCATCTATTCTCGCTTGCCGCGACATCAAAGTCGAATAGGTATTGCGAGGACAATGGCAGATGAACGCTTGAACTCTGCCTAGAATCACGCCGTGTTATGATTGGCTTTTCGCCAGTTTGAATACTTGCTAGGAGCATCTAGGTGGTCAAACCCACAGGTCGTGCAAATGCAATCATGTGTCACATGTTACAAAAAGCTCTATTAGAGCTCATCTCTCCGGCGTCGTGACCGTTCAATCCATTGCCTGGAAGGCTTCAGAGGGCGTTTCCAATGAGAAGTCCCTGTCAAACTTGCAACGCGGTGGTGACGTGATTGGTTGCCCACAAGCACACACGTCAAACGACAACCCAACACAATCAAGTCAATTCGTCCACGAAAGACGACATGACGCGCGTCCTTGGATACAAAACAAATGGCGATAGATTGGAGTACAAGGCAGGCATGCTGCTACCTATTGCATAACACAGGTTACCCCTGTACGACCAGTTGGCCCCGTGTTTTCCACCCTACGCCGATAATTGGCTGCCATTGTGTTACAAACTCGTTTGAGCGCTACAACCCCAGTCACTTGACTCTTTGCGGTACCGCCAAACTTGGCAAATCGCGGCTCAAATGCAGCCTCGGCTGCAGTCACCTGATGGGGGCGTCGAACCGTGCGACGAGACCACCAAGCGGTGTTGGTGTCTCTATAAAAGCGGAGGCAGAGTCACGTCTGGAGCGGACAATTATCAAAGCAAGGCAAGGAATCATACGACGAATCCACAGTCAACCTCTTCCGGCCAAGGAGGAGCGCTACGGTTGAGGAATTGAGGCCTTCGCTGTTCGATGGCGAACCGCCAGCCGGGCTGCGATCCATACCGACGACGCAACGGCAGCGCTGGGCGCCAGCGGATGCGACAAAAGGGCCCTTTGGCGCATTCGGTCTGCATGCAGTGGCCACGTTCAACCATCCTGTTCGCTTACGGCGAAGCCACATACGTGGGCTGAGACCCTTGCGGGCGAGGGCTGCGAGCACACGAAGTCCAGGTGCCCACCGACGAAGCCTCAACGCGTCGAATCTCCACAATGGGCGATTGCTGAGTCGGTGCCCCTGCTTTCGGAGCCAAGAAGCCTTGAAACTCGGTGTAGGCCCGTGGCGGGCACGGAGGAGCCCCGAGAGCCGCTGTCGTGTCTCAACGACAGATGCGACTCCCACGAAGCGGTCAGCCGGAATCGGCAGCGCCATCGCGAGCATCCCGGTCGGGGCGTCAGCCCTCGCGGACGGGCCGCCAGGCAACTAAAGGATGTACTCGTAGACCTGCTGGACGACGCCTTGCTGTCTCTCCCCGGCATGCTGGCAAGCAAACAGGCACCGCGCCGCTGCTCTTGCGTGGACCGTCCCAAGATGCCCCATCTGCGTCGTGCCCACGCGGAACTACGCATTCATTGCACCCCGTCAGCCCGACGCCACGAGCCGACGCGTTGGGCACGGATTGATTCCTCTCGCTGGCGGTTGTGCGTCGATACACAGGCCTAGATCTTATCTTACATGGAGTTTTTCGCAGCTGCGGCTGGCCCTTGCTGTCCGGGTCGCGTCGCACAACTTGACCCGAGGTGCTCGCCTTGCCGCACTGCTCAGGTGGATGCTCACGAGAGTTTGTCATGGGACCTCCGCGCCCTCCCTGTGTATCACGCCTCTTCCGACCTTGCCGATTTTGGATGGAGGGCCAGGCACCAGACGTTCAGCAAATTCCACCGCAACACGATGTACCAGGATGCGCGTCCGTATGCGCGCAAATCAGGATTGTCCGCCAACAGGGGCGAGCATCAGCGATACTGCTCGTACTTGGCGGCCTCCGCGAGCTTCGCCTCAACTCGGGCAATCGTTTCCGCATCGTACATCTCGTCGAGCGCCTTGCCTGCCTTGAAGATCTCCCCCTCGTGCCTCGTTGCCTCCTCCTTTGTCATGCAGACCAGGTCTCTTAAGCGTACCGTCGAGCTCTTCTGGATGTCCGTGCCCTCACCGATGACGTTCATGCTGGTCGTTTCCGGCTTGCGCCAGCGAATGAGCACCAACCTGGTGGGGATGCCGGTGATGATGCTCCGGGCATGATAGAGCTCCTCGGCGAGAAACGCGATGTCGCCCAGCGTCAAGGGCGTCTTCAAGCCAACGGTTCCGGGCTCAAACAGTCTGGCCAGCTTCTCCTCGGAGCCCTGCACGTAGGCGAGTATGCCTTCATACATCTTTTCCCGCCCCTTGGCCGGGACGTAGTCGATCGGGTAGCCCGCGATGCTGAGGATGACATGGTTCGCAGCCGTCATGCCGAAAATCGCGGGCATGGTCCCGAGGACGGGCAGAATCCGGACCCGAAAGTTGGGCATCGCGCCCAGGTCGCCAACGGAGCCCTTCTGGAACTCTTCGTCCGGCAGTGGCAGCAGCTCTGCCTTGCCCTCTCCCGCCTGTTCTGCCGAGTAGACGACCGGGATGCCGCTCGTGATGCCCTGTAGCTTTAACCGTCGTCTCGTCGCTCTCGACAGCCCATCGTCCTTGCTGGCCCCGATGTCTCCCACGATGATTCTTGTGGGATCGCTCTTGCAGCCTGCTCCCATGGCGCTGATGACTGGCAGTTTGTGGTCGTAGCAGTATTTCAGTAGCTCCACCTTGGTCTCAATGTTATCAATAGCGTCGACTATAAAGTCCGGCTTGCGTCCATCCTCCCACGCGCCCAGCATCGTCGCAGCCACAGTTCCGTCAAACTTTTCTTGCTGCAGATCAAACTTGACCCACGGCGCGATGGCAATCAGACGGCGCTGGAGGCACTGCACCTTGGGGATGCCGACGTCGGCGAGCGTCGCAACGGCATGGCGGTTCAGGGAGCTGAGAGTGACCTGGTCGAAGTCGATGAGCCGAATCTTGGATACGCCGGATCGCGCGAGTGAAGCGACGCAGTGAGAGCCAACGCCACCGCATCCAACCACGATGACAAAAGAGTCTCGCAGCTTGTCAAGGCCTTCAGGAGTAAGAAACGCGCGGTTTCTCGCCAGCTGCTCCAGAATGAGCTCCTCGTCAAAGTCTCCGGCCTGCGCTCGCCGCGCTAGTGCTTGGTTCCTCGCATCTTCCTTGTCCACAGCCGACTCTGACGAACCGCCGAAACTGTTGAGCTGCTCGCATGTTAGTACTCGCGAGCCTCATTTGGCGCCAAAGACTTACTCTCTGCGTGTGGTGGCTGTCATCTGCCAGCGATGGTATCGAATTCTTGAGCTCGCTCAACCTGTCCTCCCTCTCGAGGGCCTGGTATCCCAAGAGAAGGGATGCGACCGTTGCGCCAGAGAGCACAACCGTCGCGAGCAGTTGGAACCGGGGGCTCGCGAGCGTCTCGGTAATGAAAGACGACATGATCATGACATTTCAAGGGAGGTAATGGACCAAAACGCCAGGTTAACCAAGCCCAATTGGATGTGCCGTATGGTCAATGCGAGTTGCGCCAGTGAACAACTTGAAGTCTTTGACGTCTTGGCGCTCGCGTGTGCTTAGTCATCCGGCCTCGTTTTCAGGATGGCGCCGACCTCAGCTTCTCAGCGCAGCCTGAACATGCGACAAGTTCACCAGAAAGCGACAGATCATCACGACAAAGCTCTACGGCGACTGGAGAATAGCACCGTGTATAGCCCCAATTGGAGCCACGGCTCCTTGGGCCGCCGACAATCATGCGCCCCCGACTCGTCGTCCGCCGCCGCTCGCCGATCACCCCTTGGCAACTCTATCCTCAATTCTTCGCCATCCGCACATTCGCAACCCAGTCACAGCTCACATCAACAAAGGCCCGGCCCAGCCTACCCTTCCTCGTCGTCCCGAAAGCCAGCCCCGCCATCGCCCGATCCTTCACATCCGAGCGCAAACGATGGCTCAAGCACGAGGCCAAGCTCGTCGCGCGCTATACCATCTCCCTGTGGGGAGCCGCCGCCGCCGTGCTCATGATCTTCTTTGCGGTCAATGAGGAGACTGTGGAGAGGGAGTTCCCGACGCCGCATGAGTGGCATTACCTGACGAGGAAGTTCCTGCGGGATGCAAACAACTTCAGGGACCCCAAGAACGGAGAGGTGAATTGGGCGAGGTCGCTGGAGCTTGCGCGAGGAGTGGTCATACGGTTGGAGGATCCCAAGCTGGGAGGGGAAGGCGTGGTGAAGCTGTCGGATCACCAAGATGCGACACTCGAGGTTCCGGGCGAGTTCAACAGCTGCGACATCTCGGCAAGGTCGGAGGAGTGGCGGAGAGGGTACTTTGAGGCCATTATGCTGGCGGCCAAGGCAGCCGAGCACGTCGACGGATGGGTCCGCGATCTGTCGCGCAACATCGTCTCTCCGCCCGAGTTCGTCATCGGCCCGTCGAACCCGCGACCCAAGCCAATCCCACCAGGGAACCCGCATGCGCCGCGAGAGGAGGACTGCGAAATCGCGTACCCTGCGGCCGATAACTGGTACATGAAGATCCTGGCGACAAAGGGGCTGACGCCGCGGCAAAAGATGGATGCGGCGCTCGAGTACGCGAGCTTCATGGAGTTCAAGGGGCGGGCCGACGGACCCGAGGCTCTTTACAACCTGGCGTTGGCGGAAGCTACGCAGGGCATCGAGCCATCCAATATGCCCTACGACCCAAAGACATTTGTCCTCAAAGACCGCGCCGAACGGCCTTCAATGAACGTCCTCGACGCGCTCACCGCCATGGCCACCTACAAGGCCCGCAAAGGCGACGTCTCCTCCGCCCTCCCCATCTACGTCTCCCTCCTCAAAGCCCGCCGCGCCCTCTCCGACACCCCTCCCCGCGGCGCCCCTCCCGCCAGACCCAAACGACTCTCCATGTTCCAACAAGCCGTAAACTTCTTCTTGCCACCAGACTACCCCAGTCCTCCTCCAGACGGCTCTCTGCCCCCCTGGCGCAGCCCCGTTGCGCGCTGCCAGGAAGCCTCCCTGAATCTCTACATCGGCGAGATCCTGTACGCAACGTCCTCGCGGGACGACGGCCTGGCGTGGACGCGCGACGGCGTCGACCTGGCCGAGGAGCAGCTGCGCGGCCTGGGCGCGGGCAAGAACGACAAGGAGGCGAGGCAGACGTGTCGAGAGTGCCTGGGCACGGGGCTGGCAAACTGGTCAACCATGGTGTCGCGGCTGGCAAGGGCCGAGGAGGCGAAGAAGCATGGCGGCTCCAAGGCCAGCGTCTTTTCGTTCTGGAGCGGGTCGCCGGATGCAGAGGGTCGGTGGGCGGCTGAGGAGGCCGTGGTGCAGGAGCGCGTGAGGAGGACGAAGGAGTTGATGGAGGATGTGGCGCTGCCGGCGACAGGATTTACGTCGTTCTTCAAGGCGTGAGGGAGTAGGATTGTGTCGATACCATTTACGATCTTGAGATGCCTGCCTACCCTATGTACTTTTACGACTGGGCTATCAAACCCGGGTCGAGGCGGAAGGAAACAACCCCATAGTCTCTTTCAGAGGGCTATCTATGCGTCTGCTCATCTTTGCTGAATGCTCATCATGATAACTCTCCATTACCCCACGGCAAGTTCGCCGTCCGCATCAGAACTCGTCGTCGTCGTCGTCAGACTTGAAAACCCCGCTGTCACTCTCCTCCGCAAACCTCCGCCACTTCCTCGCATGCTCCACCTGCCTCATCATCTCCTCTTGGTTCACCTTGGAAACGAGCGGCTTCTCCCCCTCGCGCAGCCCGTCCCAGTCCAGCTCGATAATCTCCCGCTCCGGCTTCTTTGTCACGACGATGGGCGGGTTCTCGAAATCCATCGTGGCGGCGGTCTCGAGGTAGGCGAGCGCGGGGGCGAGGGCGCTGATGAGGATGGCCTCGGTGTGGTGTGGCTCGCCAGAGGAGTAGCACGGGCAGCCGAGGTTGGGGATGCCTTCATCTGGATTGCCGGTTGGGTGCGCGAGGGGGGTGCCGAGGGCCTCGATGGAGGTGGCGTATGCTCGGGTACGCTGAGGTTGTGAGTAATTGCTCGTGAATGACGGGTTGCGGCACTTACCTTGGCGAGGAAGTCCTTGAAGGACTTGTTTGTGAGCTCGTCGTCCGGGTAGACGCTTCCCAGCAGAAGCATGGAGCTGAGTCTACCCTGCCAGGTCGCCCAGTTCTCCTCGTCGTCCAGAAACTTGGTCACGATCTCACACGACTCCCCGACGGCAACCACGCTGACCTTGGTGTTCACCCTGGTGTCCACGGTGGTGATATCGTCGAGGAACTCGTTGAAGATGTAGTGGACGTGAGCCGTCGGATCCTCGTGCCCGGGTACGTTGTTCAGGGCAGGCACATGTCGCCGGCCATGATGGACCATGCTTGGCAGCGGGATGGCCGTGCTGGCGGTGACGGTGAGACCGCGCTTGCCCTCGGGCCACCAGTACAGCTGACCAGTGTTGGCGAGGACGATGCCCGGCGGCGATGGGTCAATGTCCGTCGAGGCTTGCGTCTGCAGCGCTCGCACAACGGACACCATGCTCCCTTTGTCGATGCCGCCGGGGCCGTTTGCGACTCGACCGGCCAGGAGGCCGAGATCCTGCGTGGGCTCGCCGAAGATGACCACGACGCGAGACTTGGTCATCACGCTGGGGGTGACGAAGATGGGGACATGGATGTCCTCGACCGTGGAACCGAGCGGCAGGGCGACCTTCTGGAGGCCCTCGTTCTCGAGCCGCTTGTGGACCTCCTTCTCCAGAGCTTCTAACTCACAAGTCAGCCTTCCTGTCCGTCATCGCGTTATTCCGTACGCTTGTGCACTTACGGTTGAACGCAAAGCGCTGACGCGCGTTGATGCGCGGGTTGCGGTTGAGGAAGAACTTGAAGTAGCAGGCCGGGTTCTTGATCGATCGGATCTCATCTTCCTCGTTGATGAAGTACCTTTGCAGAGTTAGCTTGTAGCCAACTCGGACGAGCTGAGTTTGGGGGACGAACCCGAGGCCCTCAAGGTCGGCGGGAAAGGAGGGATCCTTGGGCAGACCAGACCAGTGGCGGCGAAACATGATGGCAACGGCGTGCGATGTTCGGTCTGGAGTCTTGTTGGTGTTACCGTGTTGGTTTTGTTTCTTCGCAAGATGGACGAGCGGTGGTGTGATGAAAGATGTTGCGTTGCGAAGGGAGGCGCCTTTCGGAACAGGGCTCCTACCTTGTAGTCGATGTGCTGTAACTAGGCACTCGCCGATAGAAGGCGCAGGTTCACTGGGAACGCAGTTGCAAGGGGTTAGAAGACGTCAAGGCTGTTTGCGGAACCAGAGCAGCTGCTGTCTTCGAGGCCCACGCACAAACGCCGTGCATGGCTGGTCATACGTCCATAAATATCATTTCATCCCTTCTCGTCATGATCCACAGTTTGCGTATCAATAGGCCCTCAAACAGACAATGGTCACGTCCCTCAAATCTAATGTATGCACAGCAACCCCATGGCCCTTCGCTCACATTCCGCGAGAACCAAACGCCGTCCAAAGAGCATTCAACCACATAGCCAGCCGCCAAGTTACCACGCCTAAACGCCAAACATTAAAGCACCAACATTCTCACTGATTAGAGCTGGGAGTGTAGCGGCTGCGGAACGCCCCGCTGATGCTGAAGCGGCTGCTCATGGCGCCGCGGTTCATGTGGCTCGCCAGCGCCTCTTCCAGAGCCGACTGCGTGACGGACGCGTCTGTCAAAGTGTCAGTGGGAGCTCTGCGAGGTATATGACGTTTTGGATCTGAGAAATAATACCATCTAGGTCGCTGAAGCTGCTGCCCATGCTAGGAATGCCATCGCTGCCCTCGCGAGAGCCTGCCTTGCCCTTGCCACTGGGGCTGCGACCAGCCAACTCGGCGGTACGACGTGGGGACAGAGGACCAGGGGTCTTTTTCTCGCGAGACTTGCTGGGCCGCTGAACCATTGCCGCAGAGCCCGCAGAAGAGTCGGACGTCTGGGACTGGTGGATGGGTTCTTTGCCAGAGCTCATGTGCACACGCTTCGTGGCGCTTTTGCCATCGCCTTTCAGCGTCGAAGCCAGGTCTTGCGCCGACGTCTGGTCGGATGAAGCTTGGTATGGTTGGAAGGCGGGTTCCGATTCATCGTCATCCTCGTCCTGGTATGACTGGGAAGCCTCCTGCTGCTGATATCGGGGCGGCCGACGGATGATGCGAGATTGGGCCGGGCTGGACTCGTCGTCGTCGGACGAAGTGGTTGAGTTGGACTCGGCAGGGCCTGGCGACACGGGGCCGCCCTGGTCGTTTTCAGTTGCAGCTTCGGGCGACTTGGCAGCTGACGGAGTTATTGGCAGCGACGACAAACGCCTCCGCCCACCCTGCTCAGCTGCGCGACCACTCGAGGGCAGCCTCGGCGAAGACCCGCCGGCGTCTTTGAGAATGGTGTTGGCCGATGTATTGCGCGACACGATGGGTCGCCCGGACCCTGAAAGCGGAGTGGCAGCGGTGCTGCCATCGTGGCGTGGCATCGGCGAGTCTCGTCGGACTGACAGGGCTGAGGCTGTCCGCTGCTGCTCGGCGCCGGGGACGGGCGACGGGGCAGAGGAGCCCTTTGCTGCGGCCGTGGCCTTTCGAACCTGAGCGCGGACTTGGGATGCGTGTCGTTCGGTCAAGTAGGCGACTTGCTGGAGCAGAAAGTCGACGGGGACGTCGAAGCGTTCGGCGCTGCGCGAAGTTAGTTGTGATGCCTGTGAGAGTCCATGTCAGAGAACATACACTTGGTTCCCTGCGCGACCGTCAGCTGCAAGTCAATATCAGAACTGGAACGATGGAACTCACAGTCAATCTCTGTCTGCGCGGCGCCCGACAGTATCTTCCAGAGTGCCTCATCTTTGCTGGGGTCCCAGTGCACCTGGCCGCGTCGTCAGCGCATCCACGACATGGCGGACGTCTGGTAGGTGCCTACCTGCGGCGGATCGACAAAGTCTCCGCGCGGAGCGGGCACCCGCACGAAGACGGTGTACTCGGGCTCGGCCATGTTTGCGCAGATGGGCCGGCCGGCGATGCGCCAGAGAGGATGGTTGAGGCGAGGCGAGGCGAGGCGAGGTGTAGGAGGCAAGATGCGCGCCAGCTGCGGGAGCTGGAGCTGGTCGAGATGCAGCCACTCCAGGTGTCGGGGGTCCTGGGGCCATCGATAACCGGCCCGCATTAGCGTGCGGCTCTGGCCCCACGCCCCTGGAGCTTGGCCTGCCACGGCGCCTGTCAAGGGCTATAAGCATCAAATGAGATGACTCGATGACTCCATCACGTCGTGCAACATTGCTTGTGCATGCAAGTTGCCATGGCTCCATGACCACTACATCAACGTACACTCTCTAGCAAAGTAGCACAGCCCTTCTAGACCCAGCGGCGGGAGAGATCTTACACCAATCGGTATTATTCAACTCCAAATAGGCCCTTGTAAAGTTTCCGCCATGCAAAGTATGCCACTTGGTTGGAATCTTCCGCGAGGTCTAGGGTAGGCGTATGATTACCTAATGGTGCCTCGCGGTGAAACACAGCTTCGCACGCTGAAGCCCCTCAGCGGGGTTGAGGTACGAAGGTACGAAGCAGCGACGACGCCAACCACGACCCCAAGAATAATTCCGTCACTGCCTATCACCAGAACCCGCGAGGCTCCGTTTGCGACGATTGCGAAGTCGCTAACCTAACTTCTTCAGCCACAGTTGAGCCAGCACCGTCTCTCTCGCAGCAGCACTAGGTCACGAATACTCCGAGCATCTTTTGTGTCACCTGCTCCTTGGTCTCGCCCACGGATTCGACCGTTGCGCCAGAGATCCGCCTCGGACCGACCGACCCAACCGCTCTCGCCGTGGAGCGTCCCACCGTCTCAAAATCGCTCGTTAAATACCACCGGTTGATCGCGCCATGGCCGTGTCCGAACTGACTGCCTCGGCTGTTGCCCGGGGTCCCATCGCAGTCGATGGAGGCGTTGGAGGAGGGGGAGGAGCGCCGAGTCAGCTTCCGCCGCTGCAGAATCGAAGCAGCTCCAGCCAAAGTCCATTCGCGAGGGGCGCACAGTCCAGCCCGGTCAAGTGGCAGCTGCTGGATTGCGACAGCGTGGAGCGGGCCAAGAGAGAAAACAAGCTGATCTTTCTTCACGTTGGGTTCAAAGCATGCCACTGTGAGTCCTCGCTGTCCGTAAATATTCTGCCCGGCTCAGTCTCCGTAGCTCACATTGGCCAGTCTGTCGTCTGATGGCTTTGGAGTCGTTCTCCAACCCCGAATGCGCCTCCATACTCAACGAATCGTTTGTCCCAGTTATTGTCGATCGCGAGGAGCGCCCCGACATTGACACCATATATATGAACTACGTGCAGGCCGTGAGCAACGTCGGAGGGTGGCCGTTGAACCTTTTCGTGACGCCCGAGCTAGAACCCGTCTTTGGTGGAACTTATTGGCCCGGCCCTGGCACGACACGGCGCGCGATTGCGGAGCACGAGGAAGAATCCCCGGACTGTCTCACTATACTAAAGAAAGTACGTGATATCTGGAGGGATCAGGAAGCTCGATGCCGAAAGGAGGCCACAGAAGTCTTGCACCAGTTGCGGGAGTTTGCTGCCGAAGGCACCCTTGGAACCCGCGGCATCACAAGCGTACCACCGCTTGCGCCGCCAGGATGGGCGACCCCAGCACCAATGCAGCCTGCAGCGGCAAGGGACAAGGATGCCCCCGTGTCCAGTGAGTTGGACTTGGATCAACTAGATGAGGCCTATACCCATATCGCAGGCACTTTTGACCCCGTCTACGGAGGATTCGGCCTCGCCCCGAAATTCTTGACGCCGCCAAAGTTGGCTTTCTTGCTGCAACTGAGCAAGTACCCCAGCGCGGTGCAGGACGTGGTCGGGGAAGGTGAATGCAAACACTCGACAGAGATGGCAGTGGACACGCTTCGCAGGATTCGCGATGGTGCCCTGCGCGATCACGTTGGAGGCAAGGGTTTTGCGCGTTGCTCAGTCACGCCCGACTGGAGCATCCCAAATTTCGAGAAGCTGGTCGTCGACAATGCTGTGCTTCTGTCGCTGTACCTCGAGGCATGGCAGATGTCTGGGGCGAAGGCCGATGGCGAGTTCCATGACGTTGTCAATGAGCTCGCCGAGTATTTGACGTCGGCGCCGATTGCCTTGCCAGAGGGGGGATTTGCATCAAGCGAAGCAGCCGACTCGCACTTTAGGCGAGGAGACAGAGACATGAGAGAAGGGGCGTACTATCTGTGGACCAGGCGGGAGTTCGACTCCGTCCTCGATGCGGTCGACAAGCACATTAGCCCCGTTGTGGCGGCGCACTGGGACGTCCAGGAAGACGGAAATGTGGACGAGGATCACGACCCGAATGACGACTTCATCAACCACAACATCCTGAGAGTGGTAAGGACTTCCGAGGAGCTCAGCAAGCAGTTTAGTATCCCGGTTGAGACAGTGCAGCGGTATATCCAGGCCGCAAAGAAGGAGCTCAAGGCTAGGAGGGAAAGGGAGCGTGTCCGACCGGAATTGGACGACAAGGTTGTCACCGGTTGGAACGGTCTCGTCGTCTCCGCGCTGGCACGAACTGCGGCCGGCCTGAAGGAGGTCTCCCCGGACAAGGCCGACAAGGCCCTGAACGCGGCAAAGGCGGCAGTCAGCTTTGTCAAGAAGAACCTCTGGGACGAGAGCGCCAAGGTGCTGTACAGGATATGGAAAGATGGAAGGGGCACGGAGGGGTTTGCGGATGACTATGCGTACCTCGTGCTTGGCCTGCTGGACCTGTTTGACGCGACTGGCGACGAGAGCCTTCTCGAGTTTGCCGACACTCTTCAAAGTAAGCGACTCAACAGACTCCCTGCAAGAGCGTGACACTGACCGCTGCCTGGCAGAAACCCAAATCACCCTCTTCCACGACCCCGCCGGCGCCTTCTACTCCACCACGGCCTCGTCGCCGCACACCATCCTCCGCCTCAAGGACGGCATGGACACGTCCCTGCCCTCCACCAACGCCGTCTCCGTGTCCAACCTGTTCCGCCTCGGCGCCCTGCTCGACGACGAGCGCTTCCACGCGCTGGCCCGCGGGACGGTCAACGCGTTTGAGGCGGAGATGCTGCAGCACCCCTGGCTGTTCCCGGGCCTCCTGGCGGGCGTGGTGACGGCGCGGCTGGGCGCGGACGCGGGGGGTGTGCAGCTTGGGTACAAGGAAACGAGGGACAAGGCGTAGACGGGAAGTTTGGATCTTAATACTGGGGGGTTTGACCCGGGGGGATACCTGGTTGGCGTGAGATAGAATGGTCCATCGTCTTTTCATTTGTCGACATTCTGGATGTTTTTGTCTTTTGACATCTAGTTGAATACTAATTGGGACCCGGATCGGCGCTGGAACAAAGACACTGCTGTGTATGCTCAAGTTTTCTCTACATCAGGGGTATCTATTCTACAGCCACCACAGCCCCTTGTTCCCTCCTCCACTGCCACAAACCCTACCGGTGCCCCTCACGGCCGCGGACTGTCTGCCGACCCAGCCGTCCTGTTCATCAGACCGCTAAAGAAGCTCTGCAGCTGCTCGTTGTCGTACTCCTTGGCCATGTTGCCGGCGGGGCTCTCCTCCCCTGCCTCCTCGGGCTCTGGCGAGGCTGCGTGCGCGTTGCGGTCCTGCATGTGTCAGTCACGGCGCTGCCGGTGCAGCGGCAAGAAAGGGGGCTCTCACTTTTAGGCGCTGCAGCATGTCGTCGGCGTCGACTTGGATGCCGCCCATGTTGAACTGCACCGGCCCGATGTGGTCGTTGACGCTCTTCTCGTCCGCAACGTCCAACCGCCTCGATGCCGTGGAGAGGTTGTTGTCGCCCGCCTTGTCGGGTGCCTTGGTCTTGAACGCCTCGAGGATCTTGAGCTGGCGCTCCAGGAACTCCTGCGGGTTCTCGCTCTCCACGCCGACGGCAGATCCGTCACTCATCGCGCTCTCGACTACGGCGAGGCCACCGCTGTTGGGGTCGCGACACCAGTATTCGTATTGCGCAACGGCGCTGGGGCCGCGACTTGTCGGGACACCCTCGTTGGAGCCCCCGGAATCTTGTTCGTGGTCCTCCATAGTTGGGGCAGTTGAGCCCCGCGGCAGCTTGATGTCCTCCTCCCAGCCACTGGAGACGAGCTCGGCGTCGAACACTCCGCCGAGGATGCGAATCTTGCCCCAGGAGTCCCAGTTGGGGGCCACGACAATCTTGTCGCGGTCAATGACGTTGTGCTTGAGGGGCTGTCGTTTCAGGAGAGAGGTGATGCCGAGTGTCGAGTGGATGAGAAGAGGGAGCTGGGAGGGCGTGTTTTGTGAGGTGTAGATGAGGGAGGCACCGTCTGGAGCAGGTCAGCAACGAGGCTCTGAATGCTCTGGAGGGTATACTTACGTCGCAGCAGCACCGTTCGAAGATACTGCAGCACCGTATCAAAGTCTGGTTCTTTCCATCCCTTGTTCTTTTCCAAGAACTCCATTTTTTGCGCCTGCACATTGTCAGCCGGAAGAACGGAGCACACCTCGGGATAGGGGTCTCACATGTTGGCACACCACACACAACGGCAGACCCAGAGGCTCAGCCCATTCTCCCGGCCCAAGGGGTAGCAGTCCATCCCCGTCACCGCTCGTCGCCGTCGCGGAAGGCGTTCCGTCGAGATTTATCGTCGCGCCGCCTCGACCCCTCTCCTTCCAGGACGACATGAGCTCTTCCATTTCGTTGCGGGCCTCGGTGCTGACTCGGCCCATGACTTCTTCGAGCACCTGTATCCAGTTCCATATTTGGCGCAGCCATAGGTGCGGCTGCGACCAGTCCAGGAGTATGACGAGAGCGGTATTGGGTATGGCTTCGGGGGTGAGCAGAGGAGAGACGAGGGAGGCGAATTCGGTCGACGGTTGAGACAGGAGGTAGAGGGAAACCCGGGCCAAGGTGTCTGTTGTGGTCAGTCTCTGCAGGCGTCCTTTAGGCAGCAGCTGGGAGCTGGAATACGCACCATCTTGGTCGGCGTCGAGGACATCGTAGTAGGTGTAGCCCAGGGCGAAGCTGTTGGCAACCGGCGGCGTCTTTTGCCGGTCAAAGTTGCGTCTCGCCTCAGTCCCAGACAGAGACTCGAGAAACTCCCGCTGCGATTCAGGGGTGCCGCCTGTGACTCGTCAGCGCCTCGTTCCAACAATGGCGAGTGCGTCGCATTACCCAGGACTAGAAGGTTCTTCTCCGGCAGCTTCTTGCCGCTGGCGACCGACTCCAGCATGGACGTCCAGAGGTTCGTCTTCTGCTCGCCATTGCGACCCTCTGTGTCCCCTGATCCGGAGGTGTACGTCGACACGCGGTCGTTTCTGCCCGCCATGGCAGTTTCCAGCCTCGCAAGCTCGCTGTCGCCGCAGGAAAGGGGTGGGAGGCAGCTGGTTAGGTCATAGGCGGTGTTCGCAGTCGAAGCTGGCGACGCGTCGTTTGCAGGCGTAAGCGCGTTTCGGTGTCGTCAGGGCTCTGGCTAACGATGCCGTCGGAGCATCTTGTTCGGGCCTCAACAGATGCTGGCGTCAGTCTTCCCGACGAAGGCGCGGTCGTTCGGCAGTGTCTCGGTCGCAAGCGAGCATCACATGGGGAGCAAACGAAGATCGAAGTGGACGGCGATGAAGCACCACCTCCTCCCTTCAATCTAACACCGACGACCAGGGTCGGTTGCTGGCTGGGAGGCTCTGAATGCTAGCGCCGGTCCGTAAATTGACCCGTGCACCGCACATGAACCGCTAAACCGTGCCGCAGATGCGCTGGAGCTTGCTGCAGCATCAGCCTCGCATCACCACCAAACATTTCAGACGTGCCTCTTGTCCTCGACACAACCGCACGAGCACCCTCACATACTGCTGGCCTGCAACTGCATGGCTCTGAATAGACCACAATGAACAAGATTCGCGCAATCCAGGCGCTCAACAAAAAGGAGATTGAACAGGGAATGTGAGTATACGGCCCATCCGTGCCGCGACGCAATGCGCTGACCGCCCGCAGCCCGACAAACGCGTCCTGGCATACCGACTACCGCGATACGGCCTACGTCTACTTTGGCGGACTGCCATACGAACTCTCCGAGGGCGATGTCATCACAATATTCTCCCAGTTCGGCGAGCCCGTGTTCCTGAAGCTCGCGCGCGACAAGGAATCCGGCAAGTCCAAGGGCTTCGGGTGGCTCAAGTACGAGGACCAACGGAGCACAGACCTCGCAGTCGACAACCTCGGCGGCGCAGAGGTTGGCGGCAGGATGATAAGCGTTGACCATGCGCACTACAAGGCCCGAGATGACGAAGACCTGGAGGAGTTCAAAGTCGGCTGGGAGGATATGAAGCGCAGGGAGGGCCAGCCCGTCTCCGAGGACGAGAGCAGCGAGGAGGAACAACAGCGGCCCATGTTACCGGAAGAGAGAGAGCTGGCAATGCTCATGCGGGACCACGACGACGACGATCCCATGAAGGGATTCCTCATCGAGGAGAAGAAGAAGGAGGTTGACGAAGCGAGGCGGAAAGCCGAAAGGAAGCACAGGCACAGGCACCATCGGTCACATCGGCACAGGCGGGACGACAGCGAGGACCGCCCCAGGGGGTCACTCAGGGACGACAGTGATGATGACCGCCCCAAGAGATCACGCAGGGACGAATCACCGGATGACGGCGAAAGACGGCGCAGAGGAGGGGAATCCAGGAGACACCGGGATCGCGAAGATTCTAGGGATGGCGGACGACGACAGCCTCGCAGGGAGGATAGTGAAGATTATGACAAAGATCGACAGAAGGACCGGGAAAGAAGACGACATGACAGAGAGGATTCCAGTGAACCTCGACACAGAAGACGGCGGGATGATGATGACCATGACAGAAGGCCAAGGCGAAGGAGCAGGAGCCGTTCGCCACGGCGTCGTAAAGATTAGGGAAGCATACAAATGGACGGAAAAATCCACTGAAACAGACAGCCTCCCATTCCTCGCGCTCCCACCGTAACGCCCCAAAATACCAAGTAGTCATATCTGCAGCGGGCTAATCCCCGTCCTTTGCGGCTCCATCATGTGTTTCCTAGAAATCGTTTCCAACCCTCCCGGACGCAATGCCGCTTGCCGTCCTCGCCGTCGACTAGCATAAACTTTTCCCACCTCGCGTCTTGCCCAGCGCCGACGACGGCGAGGCTGCCTTCGCCGATCCACCCGATGACTCCCTTGGGCGGCCGCGTAGTGCCCAGCACCGTGCCCTCGGAGAAGGGGATGCCGCCTATCATGGTGTCGTCGCCGGCCTCAAACGGCGCCGAGGCGAAGGAGTAGACGTCGGAGAAGAGCCGGGGCATCAGCGGGATCTTGCCCAAGATGCCCCATTTCCCGGCGTCGCTGTCCGCCCCTGACGCCCCTAGCTGCTGGCTCCTATGCACAGACTGCCGCCGGGCATTGGACACGTCGAAGATGTGCAGCGTGGACTTGTCCGACGTGCAGGCGAGCATGCTGCCGGACGGGGAGAAGGCGAGGGAGAAAATGGTGGCTGGGTCGATGCCCCGTCGGAGCTCGGCGACCCTGGCGCAGTTGTTGGTAGAGTAGACGCGGATAAGCGTTCCCGTCTCGCTGGCACTCGCCAAGAGCTCCCCGTCTGGGCTCAGCTGTATGGCTTTGAGGGCAGACGAGTGGGCCGGGATGATGCTGACGTTGCCGGTCGACAGGTCCACGAGCTGGATCTGGCCAACCGTCCGGCCCGGGAAGGCGACTTTCTTGTCCGAGAGACAGCACAGGCCGAGGAAGTTGTCGGCGGTTTCGTAGACGTGTATCAGGGCAGGGGGCTTGGCGAAGGAGTAGACCCGGACGCTGTTCTGGAGGACGACGACGATGCGCTCGCGCCCCAGCTTGACGCCGCGGATGGCGCTGAGCGCCGCGATTTCCAGGGCCACCTTTCCTTTCATGTCGTCCCATATTATTGCCTGTACGGCACGGAGCGTCAGAGCAAGCTGCGGTTGTACAACATATGCGCTCCGCCATGTGTGGCGTTGCTTACCTTGTTCATGGCGAACTTGGGCGACTTGCCGCCGCCGACGAGGGCCAGGTAGTTGGTCATGCCCATCATCTGGACGAGGCCGATTCCAGCATTAAAGTCTGGGCCTTGTCAGCGATGCCTGGGTGGATGCGAAGGCGATGTTGCATGGGGCGCATCACCTCTTGATGCCTTGAGCAGGCACGACTTTGTGTGAAAGACTGGTCGATATCAACGTCAGCGCAAGCCGATCCATGGAACACGCATACGCCATCAGGCAGAAGCAGACGCACTGCATATCCCAGACTCCAGGCCCGCGGCAAAGCAGCTAGAGTCGCTGTTGAAGGAGACGGACAGAACCGCCGTCGGGTTCGACGTCTCTATCGGCGGACGGACGTTCATGGCTGCGGGTGTGGCGCGCAACCGGAACACGGCCTGGCCAGGCGTGAAGAGGAGACGGAAGAGAGGAGGTTGACGAGCTCAGCCAGGGCTATCGCGGGACGGGGCTGGGCATTGTGGTGAGGCGAGGTGTTGCTGCTGGACGGCCTGGCGCGCAGCGATGCGATGCCTGGACGGGGCGCACGTCACCGAAGCCTAACAGGGAAGGTTTATGCCGGACGATAGGTAGATCGGATATGCGGCCAGGCTTGCGCAGTTGCGGAGCGATGAGGGAGACTGAGCGTCACTGGGGATATGCGATCACGGAGAGAGATGGGTGAGACGCAGGCGTGAGTTTCATGGTTTGGGATGCAGCGAGGGCTTCTGTATGAGTGGTCTGGTGATGGAACAAAGGCGTGGGGACGCATCCAGTGACGGCGTGGGTGAGGTGCTTGGGTCAGCCACACCTACAGCGGCGGGAAGGTGCTGGGAGAGAGCCTTTAGGGGATTAGCCCCTGTATTTTGGCCGTGGGCGCCGAGCATTCCCACAGTTGCCCCACCAACATGAAGCGACGCTGATGCAACATCGAACTCTTGCCTCTTCATTCTCGGCTGAGGTGCTTCGGCATCACCAGGGTAAATGGATGGATGATGCTGTACGAGTATCAAAGTCTGAGCTTCCTGGCGGCGGAGATTGCAATGCTTGCTTTTGGCAGAGGTCGGGTGTCATAGCTTGTCTCTGGTCTTATCGTCCCCAAGGCGAACAAGCTTGGCTGGACTGATGAAACGCACGCCAGCCAAGACGCTGCATTGTATGATGAAGGTCCCGCCGGCCGAGTCCAATTCCGCCGAGGAACAGCAGCAGCACAGTATTTCACATCTGCAGCCGTGGCGTTGGCTGGCGTTGATCTCGGAGCCTGGATGGCCCAATGTGGATGCGCACGTGATCTCCAGCGGTCGGGATGACAGGTGGCTTCCCGAAGAACTGCCGCCCGAGCCCTTACCAATTCGGGCCAGGCGCTGAGCTTCGGCGCACGGGCGCACGGGGAACATCAGGCCAGCCAGATGGCTGGCGTTAGGTTGGGCAACGGCCACGGCTAGCAGCTCAGGGGCCTCCACTGGCACAGCAGCCATCCAGCCACTCCAGCCACTCACGGCGCGTCTCATGGAGCGCGCAGGTTCACGCCTGGCGCTGGTATCCGTGCCTAAGGTAAAGGCCCCTGAGTCCCCCGAGGTGCGCTCCACTGCCTGCGCTGCCCTGGAGCTCCCAGCCCCAGGGACTGCACACCACTGGACGCGAAAACGGCAGTGGCATCTCGGGAGCGCAGGTGGTCCATGCGTGAAATTAGCCTGCCAACACCACCTTTCCCCTTTACTGCTTCCACCTCACCAATCTCCACCCCTTGCCTCTCCAGCATCAACCACCACCTGCTCACCGTCACCTCCACATCTCTTCCTCTCAACCGCGAGAGAGCAGCTTCGTGATCGCACGCACGCACGCACGCGCACCCAGCCTCGTGTCCTCCATCTCCCCGTCGCAGACACGCACGCTGCAGCTGATTCCTCCCCTCCCGTCGTTTTCTCCGTCACGAGAGCCTCCTCCCGCAAACATGTCATCCCCCGCCGTACGTCCAGTCCTGTCCTCATCCTGCCCCTGGCTGCTGCTGCGGTCCGTTCGCAGCAAGAGTTGGCCCAGCAGCCGCCTCTGTGGGCAGCCGCGAGAAGTTCAATCCCGCCCTCTGCGGCGGTGCACGATCGCTTGCTGACTTCCATTCGCTGCTCGCAATAGAAGATGATCCGCCGGAAGAAGAACGTCAAGAAGGGTATCCAGTTCTGCCTGATGGTCTGTGGTGCCTCTGGAACTGGTACGCGCCCCACGCCGCCTCCTCCCCTAACCTAAATCTTCGCCACGAGCACTGCGCTGCCACGAGCCTGCCGCCCGCAGCTACTGGCTTCACGCACACCGCTAATGCCGTTTGACCAGGCCGAACCACATTCGTCAACACCCTCTGCGGCAAGGATGTCCTCCAGCATAAGGATGCTGATGATGCCACCGACGCTCACGTTGAAGACGGTGTCAAGATCCGTCCCGTCACGGTCGGTGCGTAGTGCCTCCCAGCCGCAGTCTCGCAAGTCGCCCGTTGCTGATTGGATTGTAGAACTCGAGCTTGACGAGGAGGGAACTCGCATCTCGTTGACCATTGTCGATACCCCTGGATTCGGTGACCAGATCGACAACGAAGCCAGGTGCGCCTCGATGCCCGCCACTCCCCTCTCCCCTCGTCCATCCATGCTAACCTTCCGGGCAGCTTTGCAGAGATTGTCGGATACCTCGAGAGGCAATACGATGACATCTTGGCCGAGGAATCTCGCATTAAGCGTAACCCGCGCTTCAGGGATAACCGGGTCCACTCTATGCTCTACTTCATCACTCCCACTGGCCATGGGTAAGCACACCGACAAGCTGCAATTGTCTATGTACACGACATGTTTGCTCACATGGGCCCTTGCAGTCTGCGGGAGCTCGACATTGAGCTCATGAAGCGCCTCGCCCCCCGAGTCAACGTCATCCCCGTCATCGGACGTGCCGACTCCCTCACCCCCGCCGAGCTTGCCGAGTCGAAGAAGCTAGTCATGGAGGACATTGAGCACTACCGAATCCCCGTCTACAACTTCCCCTACGACATCGAGGAGGACGATGAGGACACCGTCGAGGAGAATGCTGAGCTGAGAGGGCTCATGCCCTTTGCCATTGTCGGCTCCGAGGACATTGTCGAAATTGGCGGCCGCAAGGTCCGGGCTCGTCAGTACCCCTGGGGTGTCGTCGAGGTTGACAACCCTCGTCACTCCGACTTCCTGGCCATCCGCTCCGCGCTCCTCCACAGCCATCTGGCTGACCTCAAGGAAATCACCCACGACTTCCTGTACGAGAACTACCGTACCGAGAAGCTGTCCAAGAGCGTCGATGGTGCTTCTGGAAAGTACGTTGACGCAGTCTCGCCCCGTGCTTTTATCGCTCTAGTGCTAACCGGAGACAAGTGCCGACAGCTCCATGAACCCCGAGGACCTTGCCTCCCAGTCTGTCCGCCTCAAGGAGGAGCAGCTCCGACGGGAGGAGGAGAAGCTGCGCGAGATCGAACTCAAGGTTCAGCGCGAGATCAATGAGAAGCGACAGGAGCTATTGGCTCGCGAGTCGCAGCTCCGCGAGATCGAGGCCCGCATGCAGCGCGAGGCTTCCCAGGCGGCCCCCGCGGTCGAGGCCAACGGCGAGCACACGGAGTAGATCATCTCACACGACATACTGGTTCTTTCAGCGGTATCCTGAAAAAGTGCGATGTTGGTCTATTTATTGCTCTCGGCGTTGGTTCTTTTCCCTTCCCATGACTGAAGAAGCGGGAAGGTCGGAGAGTATTCCCTGGCTGCAGCAAAATCGAGTCGAATTTGTTCTTCACCCACCGCCCTGCTTTAGAAGCTGCCTATGAATGAGATGATGGTAGAGAGCGAGACGGAGTATCAAAGGGGGGAGAAGCCCGAGGAGCAGGTCGGCCGGCTCGCTCGACGCTGTTGACGGTTTCTCAGAACGGGCCTCCGCGCGGGGATGGCTCTGGCATGCAACTGATGAAAGTAATCCAGCGGGAGAGGGAGGGGTTTGTGGTGGTCATTCTACGGCAATCGCATGGTTGGAACGAGTGTCTGTCGCATCAGCAGCATACCCGCGGCCTAATGCCCTGTGTTAGCTGTATTGGTATCCCATTTGTTTCTTGCCTGGCCTTTCCCGCGGCATCCCGCTTTTTTCTCCTTTTTCCTAGCCTTCTAGTGGACTTCTAATGCAAATATCGAATACTTTCAGCCTTGCTTGTTAAGAAGAGTCAGGAGCGTGCAGAGCGGATGTGGACCCGGGAACGTGTTGAAAATGGCAGTGCAAGCCGATCCCAGTCTTATTACTAACGCTAGTAGAATGAAGTTGTGGAACAAAACAAAGCAGAGAAATCGCCTATCCCAGTATGCGCAATCTGCGGCTTCCCGTGGTAAAACACTCCATACTACGACGTCGTCCTGGACCTCATGTTTACAGAAGAGTCGAGGCCCGCATAGCATTCATCGTTGTCATTGGTACATCTCCACTACCCCTTCGTCGTCAATAAGCACGCCCCCAGCTTAGTTGTCGGACTGGCTGTTGAGGATGCGCAGAATGGCGAGGAACAGGTTGATAATGTCGAGGTACAGGCTGATGGCGGCGGCAATCTCCTCCTCGACGTGGTGGTGGCGCATGACGAGCTGGGTGTCGACAAGGATGTAGGCGCTAAAGATGAGCGCGGCGACGCCGCCGTAGATGAGCTCCATGGTGGAGCTGTAGGGGAAGAACATGGCCATGAGGCCGAAGATGAGGAGGCCCCAAAGGGCGCCGAAGAGGTAGGGCATCCACGAGGTGAAGTCGTACTTGGACTGGCAGGCGAAGACGGTGAGGAAGACGAAGATGGCCGAGGTGAGGATGACGGCGTTGAGGACGATGGACGTCCTGTAGAAGGAGACGATGACGGAGATGGTGTAGGCCTCGGTCACGGTGAAGAGCGAGAGAAAGAGGAGGTTGGTCGGGTACGACTTGCGCTTCCAGTAGGTGAGGCCCATGAAGACCATGGCGCTGATGAGCTGGACAGTGACATGTTAGCGACCGAGGCTTCTTGTAGTCATGGATGGCGTAGTTTGAAGGGTACGTACGGATACCCAGACGAGGGCCGGGTGGCTCTGGATCCATGCCTTGTAGGACTCGCTGAAGAAGCTGAGGGAGCTCACGCCGGCGGTGGCGAGCAGCTGGACGGTGAGGATGGTGTAGACCTTGCGGACGAACTGGTTGCGGATGTCGACGGTGGCTTCGGCGACGGAGCCGCCAAACTGCGAGGCAGTCATGTCAGTGATGCAAGCTTGCACTCCCCCGTTTCGCCACCGCGGGGACCCCTTCTCTCCGCGTCTGCGCAGAGGCCCGTGAACGTACCTTGAAGTCATCCGGCAGGTTGTCCTCGCTGCTGCGCGGCGCGCCAAACAGGTTCTGCGTCTCGTCGCGCGACGACGAGGAGCCCTCGGCGTTGTAGGCAGGCGGCGCGCGGGTGAAGTCGTCGGGGTCCTGCTGCGGCGCGGGCTGGTACTTTGCGTTGGAGGCCATGGTCGAGCGTTGGATCGCGGGGCGCGCGAGGGCTAAGGGTGGTGTAGGTTTATGCCTGCGGTGTGTCGAGATGCGGCTGGTTGACGATGCTGCAGGGCGGCTATGGAGGAGGTGGTGATGGTGCTTTGTCGTCAGCCGGGGTGGAGACGATGTCATGTGGAGGGTGGCGTGAGGCTGATGATGGCGCATGGAGGAGTGGCTGTGCAGGGGGACCCACGTGGGACGGAGGTCTAGGGTAGGCGGGTTCTCTGGTGTCAAAAGCGCCCCATGCATGCTCGGCCATGGCTGGACACAAGTCTTCGATGCAACGATCGATGCCTCTCACGGGAGACGCTGAAGAGGACCATCAGGTATTCGGGTCGTACGTGTTTTCGCATGTTGCTGACTCGGGTGAATTCGTCGCCTTTGCGCCTATCCTGCCGATTAAAGCCAGGGAACAGCAGCTCAGCTGGGCACTCGAGGCTACACCGATGGCATGATGTCTGGGATGCATCGCTAGCGGCAGCAGATTGACGCAGGCGGGATGAGAAGCGCTAATGTAAGATGAAATGAGCGAGGAGTAAAAGATGGCGGGGCCAATCGCCAGATCTGCGCTCTAATCAAGACGGTGCCTGAGGCGTCCAGTCAGGGCAGCGAATTGGACCCTGGCAGGGTTCGGCAGCGTTGTACCCGCCGTCGCGCCGCCAGCCAGTCCTGTTCCTTGGCTTTATTTTGTCGTGCATTTCTTTGGTGCATCTCGTCATCTTCACCGCCGTTGATAACGGCCGGCCTGGCGCTTTGGCGTCGGTCCATTGCCATTGACCAGGTAATTAGTACTAGGCTAGCACGGACGAGGGGCAGTTGACTCGCAGGAGCATGAACTGGATACGACACTCGTCGGGGCCACCGGCGTTGGGTTGTGGGGGCCCCTTGCCATCCGTTGAATGTTAACGTACTCGTATGGGCGGGCACACTGATGGCTCCTGTGCAAGCCGAAGATGTCGTGGACAAGGTTGAACTGGCGCAATTAGAGTACCCCTGGGCAGCAGCTCGCGGCGTCGGTACTTCCAATGCCAGGCCGGTCGACTGCTCTCTCCTCCGTGTCCAAGTGCGCTGCCGGCAGAGCCCTGCTCCTCCTGTCTCGCGCCGCTTGAGCCACGCCTCGACTCCCCCTCCTCAACTCTCTCCGCACAAGACGATCCTAGGCACCGCTCGACTCCTCTCTCTCTCGCTCCTGCAAGGTCCGCTCCCTCCCTTGACTCGGTTTGCTCGCCTGCATTGTTGCGCATCGTCTTTTGCACCTCGGTGAGCCGAGGCTGTTAGTCTTAGTCGTCTCTGACTTGCTTGCTTCTCTGACTTGCTTGCTGCTGTACTTGGCTCAGAGTTTGAGTCTCGGGTCCCGCTTGCTGCCGAACGGCCAGGGTTCTGACATTCTTCCTCCTCCTCGACAGAAATCCCGCCGGACGAGGGCACCGAAGCAGAGACTGAGAGAGCCTCGAGCACCGGCCCGCTCGATCCTCGGCCTCCCAGCCAGCTCAACGCCGCCACCATGAGCGATTCGGGCCGCCGCGAGCCGGCCCCCTCGCCCGTCGACACGGCCGCCGTCGGCGCCGCAAAGGCTGCCGCGCGACTGCAGCTCAAGACGGGCTCCCGCAACCCCAACATGAACGGGCCATTGTACATGCAGACCTCTGGCAGCAACGTCGTGCTCGTCAGGAGGCTCAAGCGCAAGGAGGACGCCACCTGGAAGCACCTTGCTCGCTGGTTTGTCGAGAACCAAATCGGTGCGCTTGCCCTTCCCCTTTAATCTTCGGCCCGCCGGCAGTGAGGCTCGAGACACGGCGGGGCGTGTGTCCCCTTTCCACGGCGTCTACGAGACATTCAACAGGCTGCATGCCGCTTTCTCGGTGCAACCGTGCTGACCATTGCTTGCGCTGAACAGGCCTCTCCTTCAACCTCCTCGCCCTCCTCTTGCTCGCCCACAGCTTCATCCCCAAGGCGCGGATACACACCCGCAAGTTCGTCCACCTCGCCTACCACAACGAAGAGACGGGAAGATATGGCATTGGCTCCGATGACGCATACTTCATCATCTTTTGCATGGTCCTCTTCACCGGCCTGCGCGCGGGCACCATGGAGTACATCTTGGCTCCATTCGCCAGGCTCCAGGGCGTCACCAAGCGAAAGGTCTTGACCCGGTTCAGCGAGCAGGCTTGGTTGCTGGTATACTACAGCGTCTTTTGGACGCTCGGCATGGTAGGCTCTGCCCGAAGCCCCATACGCAGACGCTGTGTGGAGCTCGACCGGCTGACCCTGAATGCGCGACGCAGTACATTTACAGCACGTCGCCCTACTTCCTCAACATGCGCGAGCTCTGGACCGACTGGCCCAACAGGGAGATGGACGGACTCATGAAGGGCTACGTCCTGGCGCAGTGGTCCTTTTGGCTGCAGCAAATCATTGTCATCAACATTGAGGAGCGCCGCAAGGACCACTGGCAAATGTTTAGCCACCACATCATCACCACGGCCCTCATCTGGTCGTGCTACTCGTACCACTACACCCGTGCCGGTAACTATATTTTGGTTATCATGGACGTGGTGGACCTGTTCTTCCCCGTGAGTCGCCTGGGACTCGGAATGGCTAGCGTGCCATGCCTCCGTGAAACACAAGCTGACTCTTTATTCAGGTTGCCAAGTGCCTCAAATACACTGGCTACAACAAACTCTGCGACATTGCCTTTGGCATCTTCATGGTTTCGTGGTTTGTGGCCCGCCACATCTGTTATATCATGGTGTGCTGGTCTGTATATGCTCATACGCCGAGCATCATGCCGTCCGGCTGCTTCAGGGGCCCCAACTCGAACCTCATCGGACCGGAGGACCCTCCCGCTGGCCTATCCTACCTCGTCGAGCCCTTCATCAACTCTACCGGCCGCGTCTGCTACAACGGAATAGTCAAGTGGGCTTTCCTTACCCCGCTCCTCCTGCTCCAGGTCATTACCATTATATGGTTCACCATGATCGTTCGCGTCGCCATCAAGGTCATTCGCGGAGACGGAGCCGAGGACACGCGGAGCGACGATGAAGCCGAGGACGAGGACGAGTTCATCTACGAGGAGGCGCAGCCGCTTGAGGAGGAGGTTGGCGTCGAGGCGCTGGACCTCAAGAGCTGGGAGCGCAGGACCGGGGTTAAGCGCCAGGGCAGCAGCTCCGGGGTGAGTTTGCCGGGTCACAGCGATCGCAAGGAGTTGCTTGGGCGCATTGGGTGCGAGAAGCAGGTGGACTGATGCATGGCGCACTGGGTGCAAGCCGCAGGTTGGTTGAACCATGGGCGGCGACAGGGGTGTTTCGGGAGCATGTGCATGACCCCATGCTCGAGTTGACGATTCCCGGCTGTCTCTCGTTTTTGTTTTCCCCGGCGTCTCGGGCTGGTACATGGGGCGGGCATTCGCGCGGGTAGACGCTAGACCACAGGTTGTTTGGCTGCATTGGCTGAGAACAGACTACTGACGAAATGATTTTGGGTTCTTTTACGGAATAAATTGCGGCCTGGGTGTTGGCTGCTATTCAGTATGTCTACGCAAGCCTAGGTGCGTGGTTTGAGTCTCGAGGTGGATGATGCCTGGCTATTTGCTCCCATTGTACATGTCCAAGATGACCACGCAGAGGCTGGCGTCGTTATGCTTTCCACCCAAGATGGCTCTAACAAAACAGCCCATGCCTGCTCGCCTCATGGCCCGTCCTTCAACGCCTCGGTCGCCATGTCGCGCAGCTTAAACTTCTGGATCTTGCCGCTCGCCGTCTTGGGGAACTCGTCGACCCAAAAGACGTGCTTGGGGACGAGGTGGGCCGACAGGCGGGCGCGCACCCAGGCGCGCACGCCGTCCTTGGAGAGGGCCCCGGCGGCGCGGCCGCGGCCGGAGGAGGCGTCGGTGGACCAGCCGGGGCGGGGGACGACGAAGGCGGCGACGGCCTCGCCGAGGCGGGGGTCGGGGACGCCGACGACGCTGACGTCGCTGACGCCGGGGAGGTGGAGGAGGCAGTTCTCGACCTCGAGGGGGTGGATGTTCTCGCCGGCGCGGATGATGAGGTCCTTGATGCGGCCGGTGATGGAGACGTAGCCGCGCTCGTCCATCTCGGCCTCGTCGCCCGAGTACATCCACACGGCGGTGCGGCCGGGGGCGTCGGGGTCGGGCTCCTCGACGCGGACCTCGGCGGTGCGGCGGGGGTCGCCGTAGTAGCCCTTCATGACGAGGTAGCCGGCGGCGGCGAGCTCGCCGCGGGTGCCGAGGGGCAGGACGCGCGAGCGGTCGGCCGGGTCGACGATCTTGACGGCGGTGTGGGGCATGGGGCGGCCGACGGACGAGGTGCGCTTGGAGAGGGGGTCGGCGGGGGCCGTCATGCAGCTGACGGGGCTGGTCTCTGTCATGCCGTAGCAGATGACGAGGTCCTCGAGGCCGAGGCGGGCGCGGACGGCCTCCATGAGGGCCTCGGGGACGCAGCTGCCGGCGACGATGCCCTTGCGGAGGTGCGCGGGCGGGCGGTCGACGGCGGCGGCGTCGAGGGCCTCGAGGATGGCGACCATCATGGTGCTGACGCCGTAGAGGCCCGTGGCGTCGTGGTCGAGGCACATGCGCAGCGTGGCGACGGGGTCGAAGGCCGGGCTGGGGAAGAGGATGGCGGCGCCGGTGGTGGCGGTGGCCATGTAGCCGAGGACGGAGCCGAAGCAGTGGAAGAGGGGCGGGGGCACGACGATGCGGTCGTCGGGGGCGAGGCCCATGCGGTGGGCGATGAGGGCGCCGTTGTTGAGGATGGAGGCGTGGGCGAGCATGGCGGCCTTGGGGGCCGACGTGGTGCCCGAGGTGAACTGGATGTTGACGGTGTCGCCGGGGCAGAGCGGCTCCGAGGGCGTGACGGGGCCGTCGGAGCCGTCGAGCAGGGCGGCGTAGGGGGTCAGGGCGCGGCAGGCGTCGAGGTCGAAGCAGACGCCCGGGTGGTGCGCCCGGTTGTCCACGACGACGACGTGCCGCAGGCTCGGCACCGCCTCGCTCTGGACCCTGCCGGCGGCGAGGTCGCCCGC